>JANHGB010045183.1:93293-110507 GCA_026283785.1 Coracopsis vasa | reverse complement strand
AAACACGATCTGTCAAGACAGCCCTATGGAAGGCTAGATGAAGAGGGGTCATAGTGTGGGACAAGACGTTTCAAGAGCTCCTCATAGCAGATAACAGGAAGGTGGGCATGTGTGGCACCACTGAGTCAGAACACAGAGGGACGAAGTGAAGGTGACCATGTAAATACTGTTTTCTCAAGGTTTCTGCCATTATGCAACCAAAGCCAGGAGCCTTAAACTTTTGGCTCTTCATCCTCCACTCGTATGTGGATGGCATCCAGCCTGGCCTGTTCAATGTGCAAGTTGCACCAAAACAGGCTGCAGGATGTAGCATTGAAAGATGACAAAATATATTGTTTCCTAACTGCCGGGGGTGGGGGTTGGTGCTTTGCATGAGTATTAAATCAGAGGCTCATGATGACTTTTACCTTGCACCTTGCATGATACCACCCATTCTTCTTTTGTGACACTTTCCACTAACGACTCACATTTGTTTGATGAATATCTAAACTCTATCAGACATTCCTACTCTTGTTTCTTTCGAGCCATCTTACTAATATTTGGTTGCTATTAACTTCAATAAATAATAGCTTGGTATTTATATTCATTGCACTGAGCCATTCATCATGTATGCTTATTTTTCACTTTGAGACAAGTACAATTATCCAACCGCTGCAAGGACTTCATTACCTACCTATTTTACATTTTCACTCTTAGGTAGGCATGTATTTAAAGCAAAGCACTGCTTAGGGAAAAGGGGTGGTCTCTCTTTTTTTTCCCCTAGAAGTTCTTTCAGCAAACCCCACAAACAGCAATAAACACACCAGAAAATGCTGGAAACTTCTGCAGTAGAAAGAAAACTAGTGATTAGTACCCCCAGAGAAACAGAGACCCGACTTCTCAGTTGTTTATATGCCTAATGCTGCAGGACTGCTTGCTAGAATGATCAAAGCTACCTGAGCAATGGAGGTACCAATGGATTTCTAAATCTTACGAAATCCCTCTGGATATCTTATGGATGGTCCTCAGTAGAGATGACATGAATCACTTAATTCTCCACTGAAATGCAGTATCTACTGGATGGAAGACAGGATACAGATTTTCTTTCAGGGCATTTCACGAAAAGAAATAAAGAACAGCTCCATAAACCCCTGCAATTACAGAAGGACTGTAACAATGCAGAATGCAGGCTGACTAGGACAACTTCATTGCTGCGATCCGTGCTATTGGGAGACTTAATGGCTTTGCTTTGACAGGGCCTTAGCTTCCTGAGCAAACCCAGGGAGAAAGGTGGAAGGACGTAAGGAGATGCTGATTTTCTGGTACTGTAGGAACCAGGGTAGTTTTTATGCAGCTCAGTCTGAGAACTGAAGTTAGTGAGACCAGGGATGAGTCATGCTCTCACATCCTGTTGAGCTTCAGAAGGTCACTTAATTAACCACACAGTGACAGAAAGGTCTTGCAGATGGGATTACTGCACACTAAGTGGCGGCTGCTCAGAGTGTAGTCGCATGGAAGGCTCACTTTGGTAACAAGCAGGCCGAAAGCTCCTCTCCTGTGTGCCTGACCCCATCAAGAATTTGCTTCTTAGGAGACCACATTACTGAAAACCATCAGAGAAAGAGCAATTTCTTCTTTTTCTTGGCAAGTTATTTTTAGCCTGGATCATTTCAGCGACCTGCTTCACAGCACAGCCCTATGTAAGGTTATGCTGCCAAAAGCAAGGTGACAGTGAGCCACTGCACAGAAGTGGGACCAGGCAAGCGTTCTGCTGAGCTGCATCCTCATTTTCTGCCCACAGGTATGTGTCCTTCGCTTAAACACAGGTCACTTCCAGTGCTCCTTAGAGAGACTTGGCACAGTGAAAAGCAGGGGGAAGATGACAACCAGGTTACGTTAATTCAGGTGTTCAGGCTGCTCCCCTGAATCACAGATGGGCACATTACTAAGCTTCCTGGAATGATTTATGCTGTCTCAAAGGGTATTCTGTGAAGACAGGATATATAATAGACTAGGAGGAGGTTGAGTTCAGTGCTTTGTAAAGATACCTCCTGTGTCACAATTTGTATTGTGCTTGAACACTGATACAGCATGTCAAAATAATTCAAGGAGTTGGGGAACTGCTGTGCCTGTCAGTTCCCAAAGAGTTGAGTCAAGTACAGATCCAATCTCTAACTCGTATCAACAGCCTAAACAAATGAGTTAGGCCAAACTGATACTGAGCAGTTCCTGACAGAGCATCCAACCTGAAGATAACATGCCCACAAAAGCAGAGACCTTCATGCAGTTGCTTACTCCTGTATTTCTTGCACAGATCCCAGTGTGACACAGCCTCCTTTTCAGGCTGCATTACACACAGCTAGCCTAGAAAGGGACCAGAGAGACATAGTAGCTTGCAGTTATGTGCAGTGTCATCTGATCACAGAGACAGCAGTCAGGCAGAAGACCATCCCTAAAGGGCTGTGCTGTCTTCCTCAATTTACCCCAACCACTCACCAGGACACAGATATGAGATTTATGGCTCACTGTAGCTTTGCAAGTGAGCCAGGACTCTCCCTTTCTGTAACACACACTTCTGTTTCACCCCAGAAGCTTGCTGCAATGTACTGCAAAGGAGAAAGCTGAGCTTTGGATATGCTTTCAATTCCATCCCCTTGTGCCTGGGAAATGCCATTAATTGCTTCCCATATGCTTGTGAAGTGCAAGTGCAAGCAGTTAATTGCAAATCCAAGAAACAAGAGGCTCAAAGTCTTCTGTGTCCAATACCACCAGTACAGTGCAATACCTACAGCACATCCACAAGTGCCAGTATAATAGCCTGGGGAGTCAAGCTGACCAGCAAAGAGCTTTGAAGACAAATTGGTGACACTTGGCCTGTTCATTTTGCCAGTAACCTGTAGCTGACAGAGTAATAATGAAATTGGCCAAGCCATGTGAGCTGTGAGCATCAGAGAGTGCCCCCAGAGGCCCCCTCTCAGGGAGGTCTACAGTCCCTCCATGACTCTTTGAGGCAAAGACTTTCCAAGTATTGTTTTAAACCTTTAGGTTTTCAGATTTTAGTTTCTCTTCTCTCCCATCGCTAGAGTTCACAAAAATACTGAAACTGTTGTAATCCTTCAATTGCTTTTCCTCCCCATTTATCCTTTAATTCACAGCTTTCCCCACTTACATTCTTATTTCAATCACTTTTTATCCTTCCAGCTTCAGAATGTTCTGCAGATTTTAAATCATCTTTTTGTTTGATCTGCATCTTCCTGTTCTATATTTGTGCTTGCAAACACAGACACCTGTGTGCACACCCACACTGACTCAATCTTTGTTTTATTTTCTGGGTTCATTTTGCACTTTCATTTGTCTCTTGCCCTTCTTCAGCCCCTTTTCATTTATCCTCTTTATTGCTGAAGACTTAATTTTGTTGCTCATTTAGCATGTAACTCCTATCTCTTTAGTATCTCAGACTATCTGTCAAAGGCTTGTTTATCTCCACATTTTACCTCATTCCTTCTTCCCCCCTCTCCCGCATCATGCAAGTACATCTACTTCTCCACCTCATTTTCTCCCAATTTCTGTACTGTTTCGTGTTTCTAAGGACAACACTACAGTGATGTCCCTTTTGCTAGAATAAGCACAGAACAGCCTGTTCTAACAACATTAGACATTTCATGAAAGCAATCATTTTGTTGGTATTTACAGTGATTTATCTGTGCCTTTATGTGATGCTCAGAACTAGAATGTAGGAAGATGGGACATCAAGCTGTGATACTTGCACTACCATTGCATTCATTTTCAGTAGTCCTTGCAGGATATGAGAGTGGTTGGTATTAAAGTGTCCCATTCACTTACACTTGCCATTCAGCTGCATAGCAACCACAGACTACCTTTTGCAGACTTATTGAACTATTTTTAGTTCAATTACTTGTTCCCCTGACTCAGACTGCAGAGTAAGTCTGAGCTACCTTTCATGCAGTATGTGCAAATGAACCTCATTGCTTGCACTCACCCTGACCCAAACTGCATGCAGCTTTTTACCAGGAAATTATTTTAGTTACTGAGATATAAACTTGTATATTTGCACCTTCAGTCTGACAGATTTTCAGGCTAATTTAGTTCCAATCTTGCTTTCATATCTGAAACTTTTATCATACACATCCTTGTCACCTAACTTCAGTGACAGAAGCTACCTGCAGGTTGATTTACTAGCTTGAAGAATGGCTTCTAGCAGGGAAAGCTTAAGCCTCTAATGATGATTTCTCAATATACTAGTAAAGTAAATCTTTTGAAAGTGAGATGGAAGGACAGCAGGAGGCTTGTTTATCATCTTTTGGGGCTGAAGATAAACCTTTTCTCAAACCCTGCAGTAGGAACTCCAAATGTGGTTAAGAGAAGGCCTAGAAGCAATACTGCAATAGTTTCTGAGCACCATCAAGAGCAGGATCTGCTCCTTTTCACTGGATAGCTGTACCGAAAAAATGACATGTATCTGCGCACCTGCACCTTTTTGAGTTATTTACCGTGTTCTCATTTCACTGAATATAAGGGCATTTAAAGTGATACCTCAGAATAGCTGGCATCCAGACTTGAGATTTTATTTGTGGAAATAAGTGTTTGCTCTCTAACCTCAATAACTGCCCTTGTGGTTAATTTCTAACTTCAATGGGACGAGATGAGAGCATAGATCAGTGATAAAACAGAGGCTGGAAAACAGTTGCATGTAATTTTGATTTGTGGAGAATCTGCAAGGATATTCCAGAATACAAAGACAAGAAGGAAACCCAGAACTGATTTGGAAACACTGAAGTGCCAGTATTAATTCTCAGGTCACATGAATGGCTCCCAGTAAAGACCATTTCCTATAATGAAGTGCCCATCTACTCTCAGAAGAAGACCCCAAGATTGCTCAGCTCTCCCTCAGGTGAGAGTTTCCCTCAAATGACCACTCCAAGCAATAATGGTTGTACCCAGCCAATGTCTAGAAACCTGAAAGTGTGTACTGTTGAATCCTGAAAATGGAAAGCTACAGCACTATTACAATGGGTGACAAATTTTTAGATGGCTAAAATCAGGTTCGGGAAATCTCAGTGTACTGGTTACAGTCAGTGGAAGAAGGAGCAGTGGAGGAAGAACGATGCAGAGCCAGAGCAGTTCTGGATGGAGGTCTGTGAGGATATTGTTAAATGCAGTCATTTTGCCTGGATTTACTCTCAGCTGCATGTTTTTATATGCATACAGTATACCAAGATTTAATTTTTAAGTAGATGCTGTTTACAGAACCATTGGTGCAAGGAGTTTTTCCTTTGCTAGAGGTTATGCTTTTGCAGTGCAGGCTCTGATTTTATGATTACTTATGATCTTTTATTAACAATCTGTTACATAAGCATTGCATATGGAAATGGTAGTGCATAGATTTTTGATAGTAAATCCTATTTCCTTGGGTACTTCTCCTTAGTCTTCCCCCATTCCTTTCAAAATTATCTTCCTTTTGGGGAGGAATTGAAAAAGACCAGTCCTCTGCTGAAAAGAATACTCTCTTTTATCTCTAAATCACTACATGTTCTTTGCTTAACGAAATTGGGCATGCTAATGACCAATAGCAACTTAATTGCAATAACAAAAATAGTCCAAAACCATTTAGGTTGGGCTGCTGTAGATATTGCATTGTATCTGAAAGAAAAAAGAAGTTCTGTTCTTAAAAGAAAATCTGTTCTTTTCTGTGCTCCAAGGAAGAATGATTCCTCTTTCTTTAGCAGGAAGATTCAGAGCATTTTGCATCTCACAAGCATTATATCAGCCTATGAAACAAACTAATCAGATGAGGTGACTGACCCATGTCTTCCCCAATATCAACTCAGCTGTTCTGAGAGCAAGAGTCATTCAGATGAGGACACTGAAGCCGTCATTAGTGCCAGCTAATGTTATGCCCAACATTACTTTAACCAGTACATCTGATCTAGACAGAGATCTCTCTCTTATTCAGCCTCTCCCTACAGGGAAGCATCCTGGGTTGTATTGGCCGGCATAGGTGCAGCCTGGGGAGCAATGTTTGTTCATTTATTGCTTATTACAAAGCAGCTGGGGGAGTGGGGGGAGGATATCAGATTTTAAGCCCAATAAACAGGTTGACAGTTTCCCTGTAAATCTGTCTTATTGCTGGCATAAAATGCAAATGATACCAAGGACGTTATGGAACAGGCTTTTGTTTTTTCAGTAAGCACAGTATTTCCTGTGTTAACAGGAACCTGCTTCAAATGTGATTCTGGCCATAAAATTGAATCTAAGAACAGCTCCTCAGTATACACTCTGTGAATGTTTCCTGAGCAACTCCATTTTCTCACTTTAATGGGAAAGTTAATTCTTAAAGCCATCTAATGTAGCTGCAAAGCTATATCTGACTCATGCAAACATGAGTGAGCCCTGCTAGACAGGGTCTGACTCCCGGATCTTCAGTGTTAAAAACGAACAAAGCTTTGAGCTGGCACACAGATAAGCTTTGGGTGCTTACGTAGGGTGGCATTCACTTTTACCTATAGGAAATGTATGTCATTCATCTGAGCTAGTGAGCCAGATTCTCTGTAGTGGTTATGAGGAGAGGCAAGCACTTCCAGAGGGTTAATCACCCTTGAACATGGATTTTAGCCTGGAAAATGCCACTTTCCCCAGGTACTTCTGGTGACCACAGAAAGCAGCTGCATGGCAAGTGCAGACCCAATGCCTCAAGTTTTGCTCCTGCCACTGAAAGATTTGACTGAAGTTAAAGCCTCATTATAAGGCCCTTTTTAAAACCTACAGTCATCTGAAAATGCAGACACATCAGACTTTGCTTAAGTGGTAACTGTGGTTTGGTTTTTTTTCCTCCTAAGAAAAAGCAGCTTAGGGATTTCTACAGTCCCCAATTGTGTCTGAGCATCCTTACACTCACGGCTGTCTTCTCAAATCTAGCCTTTAAGCTTTCCAAGTGCTCTTATTTTTATCCCAGAAATAAGAGAAAGAGGGAGATTTACTGGGTTAAACCTTTAATACCTAGATAAAGGACTCCTTTCCCCTTTCTTTCTTAACCCTTAATACTTTCCTTCCCATTATTCTCTCATTTTGCTCATCAGTCTTTTAACCTTGACTCTCTGCTTTGTGGGGTGAGCTGCTTTTGGCCTTTTACCTTTGTGAACATTTTGTTTTCCAGAAGTAATGGTATTTGGTTTTAACATAGTTTTCCAAGGCCATCAAAAGCAGCATGAATTCTGTCCTGTCCAATTACTTTCCCTTACAGTTAAGACTGTGAAAGTTCTGGTCCATCAATCTACCTAGTGCTACTCAGAGAAGTACCCTGCAACTGGAGGATAGCCCAGGAAGCTTTGCAGCACTGCCTACATGCATGCGTACACACAGAGCATCCTTCAGCACTGTGATTCAGTGGAACTGCCATCACTTCCCCCTATTTCAGGGCAGACAGGAGAAAGCACAGAATAAATTGCCAACACTGAAGTGAAAGATGTGTTTGAGGTAGCTAATAGGTCCAAGTCCACATTTACACATTCACTACCTCTGTGTTGCGCATCTGTTTGCGCTCAGACAGTTATTCCTAATAACACTTCGCCCACTGCTTCTTGAAAAGAATCTTTTTAACCAAATCAACCTCAAGGCTGTATATTTTGTGTGCCTGCATGTTGCAGTGAGGAAGAGAGGGCTGGAAAAAAAGCACTCTGTGTACAGAGTGCTGCTAATCCAACTGCTCAAGCACAAGGTCTTTCCAAAGCAGCTTCTGGCTGGCAGAGCTCACCATGTAGGGCAGTGCACCAGGAAGAGACAAACATACCTATTTTGTGGATCTCTGTGGGTTTAAGCTAGATAAAGTCCTTAGAAATACAAAGCTGGGGATTTTTTTGTGTGTCTCAGTTTCATGATTAGCCAAGCATGTCCCTATAGAAGCCTTAAAGATATTTCTTTGTCATGATAGAAATCCCTTGATCAGCTTTACTGTGAACAAAAAACAAACCTGAGGGAGAAACAGGATAGTGCTGTGCCTGGCAAGGCTAAATCTTAGCTACCTAATGAGGCAGTGACATAGGATGATACCTACACCTGATCCATCAAAATCACAGGTACAGGAGCCCATTGGATGATGCAGAAGCAGCCACAGCTGGACATGAAGCTTCCAGTGAGCTCTGAAGTTCAGCCAAAATCCCACCCAGATATATGCTTGCATGAGAAAACTGTGGAGAAAAGCTAAATTTAAGAGTGAGGTTAGATCTATCCTTAATTGCACTCACGCTTTTGAGGCAGGAACTGTTGTTTGCACAGAAATGAGAGCAGCGATGTAACTGGGGGCAGAAAAACACCATGGAAATCAACAGTAAAATCTATCATTGGTCTGTGCCGGCAAACCAAGCACTGGGTTCTGCAAAGGCAGCCTGATCCCAAAGGAGAGGCTGGCTATCTGCAACCTACTGCTTCCTTTTTTGACAACCACACTGCTTTTATCCCTCTCCTCATTTTATTTTTAAATAGCTGCTGCCTCTACTTGGTGCTGTCAAAGCTCAATGGTTATTTAAAGAGCTCCATGAAAATAATCACCAAAAATGTGTGCTAATGTGTTAAACTATTCCTCCGAACACCTGTGAACTGTTACATTTTACAGAGCTAACAAGTCAGCCTCAAAATAGGATTAGGCATTTATGTGTCTTGGATTAGCACCTGCATCAAGCCAGTGACAAGGATAAAGAAGCAGCTCTTGACCTTCATGCTTCAGGCCAGAGACAGGTGAGCACTGCAGTGGAGAAGGAAAAGGAATGGGGATAGGCAAGAACAAAACATTATTCTTTTAGTGCAGCAGAGACCAAATAATACACTGCGTGGGGCTGTCCTTTCCAGAAGCTAGTGCTGTGAACTAGACACTGACATGAGGTGAGACTGAACGTACCTCAGATCCATTTTACCTTAGCAAGTAGCATATATGGCCACATGTTCCTGTTTAATTGTCCCAGGCACTTCAGGCATTTGAGTGACTTGGGTAATTTGAAAGTGATTCAATACAGAAATTAATCATTAGGGAATCTCCAGCAGTAAGGGGGAATGGTGCCCTCCATAGCCAGCTCAGCATGACTGAACTATTTGGCCTAATTGCCTCTACCCTTCAACTCTGGTAACAGGACTTAATCCCATTAGTGGCTGGTCACAAGTGGTGTTCCCCAGGGCTCCATATCAGGGACAGTTCTGTTTAACATCTTTATCAATGATCTGGACAAGGGGATTGAGTGCACCCTCAGTGAGTTTGCACATGACTCCAGGTTGGGGATGGGTGTTGATCTGCTAGAGGGTAAAAAAAGCTCTGTAGAGTATGAGGTTCAACAAGGCCCAGTGCTGGATCCTGCACTTGGGTCACAACAACACCCTGCAATGCTACCGGCTTGGGGAAGAGTAGCTGGAATCGCTATCCCTGAAAGTATTTAGATGTGACATGGCACTTGGATTAATGGTAGACTTGCCAGTGCTAGGTTAACAGTTGGACTTGATCTTAAAGGTCTTTTCCAACCTAAATGATTTTATGATGCTGAAATACATGGGATTGCCCTCTGTAGAAGCATTTCTTTCTCCATTGACTAAAGACAGAGCTGGAGTCTCCTGCACCCACCCCCAGGTCCTGACAGCTGCAGCTATCAGGGAGCAGTAGTGAATCACAATAAAACAATGTTGCACCATGCTAAGACAGACCAACCTCAAACAGGAATACACAGATCAAAAGAGTCTGAGGACCTTGAACTATTTCTATTCACTCCTGGGAAAGCTGTGGCTGGAGTCATCTCTGCTCACACAGTTTGGATGCTAGACTTAAGGATAAAAGAAACTGATCAAGTGGAGAGAGTGCACACACAGACAAGCACAGCCTGAAGTCCAGAAAAATCTGATCTCTAATGAGATTAATGTGCATAAAGGAGAAAATTGAGAAAATATTCCAGTCTTCAAATACTGAAGAGAGCTGCAAGGACAAAAGTATAGTTTATTTGTATTTCTGCTAAGACAAGAATTGGCTCAAATTACTACAGGTTGGTTTAGGTTAGGCATTAGGAAGAGCTTTCAAGTGGTAGTAAAGCTGCAGAGAAGACTTCCTCCAGAGGCTGTGAAAGATACATTGCTGAGCAACCTTTAGCAACAGGCAAACAGAAATCTGCCAGGAGTAACAGAGGCATAACTGAGCTTGCTTTGAGACATGCAGTTACATAATAATTTCAGTCTTTTCACACCTAATTGTGTGATTATCAGATTCAACAATGCAAATTTTAGGTGAATACGTTTCCATTTCTGGGATTTTCTCCTCTCTCTGAGGCTTTTGCATCCCGAGAACTCAGTGTTTTAGCCCTTACCTTTTTAAAAATCTCTGCCCTAACTGCTTGATCACTGTCATCCTCCTAGAAAAATTTGGCTTCTTTGACATGGTTCAAGTCTAAATTGCAGTTCAGGACTCTACAATTAGCCACAGTAATTCTTCCACTCCCTGCAAAGTAAATCCTTACTCAATCTCACAATGGCCCTCTGCCTTGCAGTCTAGCCAAGCAAGGGCTCCATCTCTCCATGTTTGCCTCCCACATGGTCACCCACACAGAGCTGCTTTTAACGTTGTGAGATAGGAGAAGCAACGATCAGCTGAAACCCTCGCAAGCCTGCTCTTGTTTCTGAGCAGTATATACCAGAGTAACCCTTCCATTGCTCCGCAGCTCCACTGTGATTAACTGACCTTGTCTTGGTCTGCTGTGAGATAGGATTTAGATAAGTTTTTGTATCTGAATAGCAGAAATTGAGCTTGAAGCCCAGACAGCATTGCTTTTTCTCACATGTTTGTGCAAATCTCTGCTGTACCCTGGAAGCAATCTCAGCCTGCTTCATAGTGCAGAGATGATACACATTTAATCTTGTAGCTTATTACATTTTCACTAGAAATAGTGCTGTTGCTATCAACAGATGCTGTTAAAGCATTTTTTTTAGATATATTTCCCTCCTTAAGTGTTTATCTTCCTTTATTATGTGGCCCAGAAGGTCAGATTAGTTTTCTTCAGCTGTTTCCAGACTCAAATGTGGTGGCACATCATATTTTTGCCCAGGAAGGAAGATCCTGTTGTCTGTGACCGCATCACTTCCTTGACTGCCTTGGGTAACAAGGCTGCCCAGGCTGCTCACAGAATACCTCATCCATTTCTAAATTGCCCCTGCTTTTAGTTTACTCTCCACACTGATTCTGAGTTCAATTCTTAGCCATTGTCCTTTCTGGAGTTGTTGGAATCACCAAATTTTCCATGTGCTTTGCTAGCTTCTTTGCCTGAGTAGTGACCAGCTCTCATCCAAAACTGTCTTTAATCAGCCAGTGAGACATGTAATGTTGTCTTTGCTTCCAACATCTAATAGCAGGTAAGAGTTCTCTTCCTCAGTTTTCCACCAATGAACATGACTAAATCCACGAGATAAAAATTAAAAGAAATTGTGACTTATCCTTCCAAACCATATGCAATTAGCAGACACTTCTGTAAAAAACACATCTATTGCTTGTGCAGACACTTAGGATTCAAGCTAATCATTATCAGCCTGTCTGGATTCAAGTCTTCAATGTGGAGGTTCACAAATTAGCAGGTTTTATATGCTCAGATACCTACAAAGATTTTAAAGGCATGTTTTCCCAGTTCCTCATAGTAATGTGTTTCAGATACTGTGTACTGAGTATATGTTTTACAGGAGCTCAGACATATTGGGCTGCATCTGCTGATTTATTTTTAGGAAGACAAGCTCCTATAGATTTGGTTAGAAACAGCACACAAAGAATGATGTGAACTTTGCAAACAGCAGAATATTTCAAATTGTGGGTCTATGAACCCTGACAGCGTTCTTTCAAATAAATTACTTGTTGTAAAACTCATGCTGACCTCTCCTCCCTGAAGGCTGAAATCCAGAAATCATCCCAGTAGTGCGAAAGGTCTAAAACCAATTTAAGCCTCCAGGAAATAGAGAATTAAGGCTGACATCAACTTCTCTTTCCATCTTTTCTGTGATGGTACATTGACAATATTCGCACCTAATAGAAGAACACAGTGGCCGTATTAAAAATTACTCCACTGCTCTGAATACAAGCACTTACATCATGGAAGAAACAGTTCAGTGCATATATATCTTGCTATCACTTTTATCTCAGCAGGTTAATAGAGAACACAGAAACTGATAGGATTTTGAAAACAGCTTAAGCTGTAGGTATCCAATTCCCAGAACAACTGGAGCTGGAGGCCTAACTCAAACTCTGATCTTGCAAGGGCTTATGTATGTGCTTGCCTTTAAGGGCTGCATATAGAGCAAACAACTTAGGAATGTATAAGAGCACATATCATAGCAGGACAGCCCTGAAAATTCAAGCTGCTAGCTTTACTAGTTTATTATAATATAGCAACATTTCACTACAAGCCTGTGAACTAAAATGAACTGCAGTTTTTTGGAACTTAACTTTGCTTATTCAGAGATCAAGCACTGTTGTCAACTTGTAAAATCTATATTGCGAAAGCATTGATAAAGAAAGCTTCCTTCTTCCACACAGCAGTTTTGTCAATCCATCTCTACTTTGGCCAGATAAATGATGCTACACGGGGAGAAAGCAATTCTAGCCAACTTCAGAACAAATCCAGCTAGATTTTCAATATTGCTACAGTGCTTTGAAGATGGAGGAGCTGGGCTGACAAGTAACATTTATTCTTCTCAAAAGAATAATCTACTGTATACAAGGGTCCTTGTGAATGCAAGATGACAAGAAGCCATTGGCCTGTTCTCACCTACGTCTCTGAATGCATCTAACTGAAGAGCTATAAAAGACCTCAAGACACCTGCCTTTGGGCATCTGTGGGACTAATCAAGAAAACATTGTTTTGGCAGCAGTATAGGTCTAATTGTACAGGGTGATTCTAGTAGCATGCTTTCATCTAGCATAATAAACTAGTTTTTACTTTAATGGCTGAGCTGCAAGCAAATTATAGCTCCCCTTCGAGCTGAACTGACCTAATTAGGTTTTGTTTTGTGCTGCTACTGAATAAGCATGCACAAGGATGCTTTCCCCTCCTGCTTGAATAAATCAGATTTTAAACATATATATCCAGGAGGCCCAATATGTCTTGTCCTGTCTTACTGAAGTATAAATACAATGGCTCTACAGATGCCCACACTTGCCTTTTAACATAATAGCTCCTTGAAGCTTGACAGCTTGAAAATGTGAAGCATTCTTGCACTATCTGTTGGTAAACAGGACTCCAGAGCTGCCTTAGGGCTCAGAGGCAGGTACTCAGGGTACCAGCTGGGCAGCAGCTTTCTTGGGGAAGGAGGTATCTAGCCCCATCTTTTGGTAAACTTGAATTTCACATCATCTTTCTCCCAATTAATCCAGTGAGAATTTGGGACCTGCCCTGCAAAGCTGCACAGGCAAACTGAATTGGGAGGCATAGAACAGACTCATACTGCACCAGCTGGTATTTCCAGAGGAAGGACTGGGCTTAAGCAGTTTTCTCTACAGGTGATCACTGTAGAGAGGCTTCACTAATGAAATGTAGCCTAGAGGCAGCTCTTGTTTCCTTCTGGAAATTCACTAAGGCCTTTACTAGCCAGCTACTCCCTATAGCTTCAGATGTCTGTGTTTTGTGTTACTTACCTGCTGACACACCAGTACTGGCAAGAGCAGTTAGCAGCAGTCTAGGATGTTCTTGTATCAGCAGCAATTCTGTGTTATGGCGTATTTGTGCATGTATCACCTTCTTAAACCAGCACTGTTACTGGGACAAATTGTGTGAGAAGATGCAGTTTAGCACCCAGATGGTGTCATTATTAAATTTTCATTAGCTGTGCTTCAAAGCACTCCAGATTGAGGGAAAGGTGCAAAGTGGAGTGCAGCAGGTACAATATTGGCTCCTTTGTGCTCAGGGCTAAAAACTCAATATAGTGATTTGTGGCAGGAAGGATAAAGAGGTTGTAATGAGGACGGAGAGGCTGGTGGTTAGCTGGTATGGGGAAAGAGGGGAGCTGAGAATATATTCAGAGTAAGTTTAGCTCTGGCACAAGGAAAGTCATGATGGAGACAGGTATATATGGTCAGCCCTGTTTCTAGGAGGAGGTAAATCCCTTTTTGCACCAAGGAGATAATGTGGACAGACCAAACTGGCTATGAGAACAGGAGGGAAGATTCTTGCTCAATGACATCTGTCTCTGTGTGAGTTTGCTGAGGGCAAATTTGAGAAAGGTTAAGGTAATATACAGAAAAGACAGAATAGGTGTGGGACAACCATCTCTCAACACCTGAAGCCATCATCAAGTCCCAGCTCTGCCATGCAAACAGGGGATTAGCTGGGGCAGTCTCATCTCGGACATGGCAATCAAGCAGTTGGCTAGGGAGGAAAAGGAATTGCTGATGCTCAGTGAGCACCCAGGACAACTTTCCCAGCCAGGCTTGAAATGAAGCCAGTGTGTCAGATAAAGTGACCAGCTGGGAAGCAAAACAAAGAAAAAAAATAAGGAGGCTATCCGTGTCAGGAGAGAACACAGTGGGCAGCTCTCGCTTCTGCTGCTTTTAATAATGCATGGAGATCGCTAACCAAGCTACCATTTTCACACTGCTAATTGCAGAAATGTTGCCACTTCCCCAGGGCATTTCTCACGTTATCCTGACACTTTATTATTTTTCCTTAACCCCTCACCCCTTCTCTTTTTCCTCTCCTTCTCCATAAGGGTTTTATAAATGGCAATCTCACTCAGTGAATCAAAGACTGAAGGATTAACCACCATTAAAAACGATTTAAATAGTGAAATCGTCCACACTGTCTACCAGTGCAACCTAATGGTATGAAAAATGTTATTATTCAGAAGGGACTTGCACAGGACTTTTTGTGCATAAAAATAAATACCTATTAAGTTCAAATGTTCAGCAAAAGCGCTTGGTTCTGCTATAAGATTTTGAATCTCAAATATTGCTTGACAGAAAATCACCTTGGGGTTTTTCAGGATTTCACTGCCTGTCCCTCAAAAAAATGTACCACCTTATCAAAACTCCTAAGCATCATTGCATACAACAGCTTTGCAGCCCCTGTTCGATTACCACCTGGAAATAAGACTGCTGCAAGGGCTTATTGATCTGGGGAGGAAAGACAGTAAAAATGTAAAATATAGCTCCAGAAAACTATGGTACCAATTTAATGTTTTTAGAAGCAGAAGTGAAAGAGGATGCTGATATACAAAAAAAGTTTGTTTTGTGATCTTGAAGTATATAACATGAAGGAGAAATTACGAGAAAGAAGATTGCTTGCAGTCACCTTTACTGGCCAGACAAATATTAAGGCCAGTATGTGTTTCATCTTTATGTTAATCTACATTTCCCATGACTAATATTACCAGGTAAGGTTGCCACATGTAGCAGATAAAAGCAGAACAAAACTAGCAAAACCACACACAGTCAACGTTCAATTGCTCTAGGAGAGGAAATAGCCTCTCCCAGGCCAGAAGAGACTGAAATCCCTTGGATTTTGAGGAATCTAGGTGTGGTAATCTGAGGGCATGATTAAAGTATCATGTGTATCTAATAATGTGTATGTGTAGCTGCTTTAGGAAGAGAGCTAGTAAATCAATTAAGTGCTAATATAAAGCCCCTTTGGAGTCAACAGGAAAATTGCCATTGACTTTGTGCCAGATCTTAGAAGAAAACCTGAAAAGCCACAAAGGAAGGATGAGCAGCAACAGAGCCATCCCTGAAACAAGCAGCAGGTTCCAGAATAAAACCTGCAGGTTTTGAAAAGAGGTATTTTTTTCAGTTCAATTTTCTCATAGAGCTCCTATGGCATTACTTCACCCAGCTCTTTGGCTCTGCTGGGCAAAAATGAGATAATACTTATATGAGATTCTCCTGTTCCAGACAATACTCTTCACTGTTATGCCAACAAAACAAAATGACCTCCCAAAGAAATGTCCCTTCAAAGATGCCAGAGTGCAACAGTACTTACAGGTCATATTTCCACTAAGACCCTGCTGAGTCCAAGCTGCTATAAGCTCTTCCCCCAAGGAGCCAAGTGCCAGTGCTTTACATTAACATGGGACTGATAACAAGTAAAGAAGAATCTGGCTTTACGCCACCGGACATGTTTAGGGGACTTCTGTTGTATCAAATGCTTAAGCATAAGAGGCTGTCTTTATTTCTTGAACTGTCCTTTCTTTCTTGAATCAAATTCAAGAAGTGAAGCCACAGTGATTTGAAGTCTGCTCACTACAAAACTCTATCCAATGAATTTCAAACACTGAGCAGGATATCCAGACTGAGGAGCAGTTAACAGAGGGGAAACCAGAGATAGTGGATTATCAGTGCTACACACTGATCCTACGGAAGTTTTGTCTGAGGTAGCCAGAAAGAATAGTTCTTGTGCAGCCTGAGAGCAGCAACCCAGTAATTCTTAGAAAGTGGAAGATAAAAAGTTCAGGTTTTGACAGCATGAGTCCAACAGGCAGCTGCAAAGAGCAATGCATAGCAAGATAAGAGGCATTTGTATGGCAGTTCTGCCTAATCTGCTTGTTGCTGGATGCAATAGTGAGGGAAACTGAGGGTAATTAATTCTCGCACAAAAAATCCAAGCAACTTCTCAGTTTGGTTCTGTAATGTGCTATTTTCCCCAAATTAAGTGGTTATGAAAGGACTCTCTCTGGGAACATGACTGATATTTTTCAGATTTGATGGAGGAAAAGAAAATGAAACAAGTCGTTTATTTTCCTTTCCTTACACCCACTGAAATGGAAGAAAATAGCTAGATTTCAGGAATATGGTAGGCAACACCTATAACTGGACACAGCCCAGTCCTCTTGGCCATTCCCTTCATATGATTTGACCTCCATGCTGGCAGGTGAGCATCAGCCACCATCCCATGTGAAATGGCACCTTATATGTTGTTCTCAGATGCCAAGATATCTTCCTTTCTAATGCACACTATAGACAAGATAAAATAACATCCACATGGGTAAGTTGCCTAGAGCGATGCACACAGAACATATGTTCTGCAAGTAGAACTAAATGATGCCAAAATTTGTATTAAAGTCTGTTTATTTGTGGCTATATTCCTTCTCATCCTGGGAGACTAAAGGTCAACAGCAGTCCCTTCATGTGCTGCATTACCCTTTGGTTTTCTGCACCCCACCACAGTCTCTGTATCCTGTAGTGTGCACTTCCAGGAGAGGTTATTGGACAAAAAAAAAGGGGGT
>JANHGB010045183.1:0-93193 GCA_026283785.1 Coracopsis vasa | reverse complement strand
CCTGTATTAAGCTGCAAGGGTTACTTGATTACTGTCAAATAGAAACAGGTCCAAGTCTTAAATTTAAATACCTAGGGGTCCAAAGCTGTAATTGCCAAATCAGAAGAATTTGTTCTGAGGTCAATGCAGTATAAATTTCTCACCTGACACTCAAGTCAATCAGGCTGGAGAATACAGACTCATGGAGGCATTTTTCCTCCACACTTTGAAGAGTGGTCATCTCAGCTCTGTACTTTGAGCCCAAATGATTGCACATTGTATCTATCAGGCTGCCTGCCCCATACTCCCTCCAGTTCCCTGTGCAGTTTCTGCCTATGTGGAACAGCCGGTTAAGCTGTACCCTTCAGCCTTTCCGTACAGTCTGTTCTTTCAGGGTGATGCTGGCACTCTTCCCTACTGTGCTAAAAACAGCGCATGTGTTCTGGGCATCCCAAAGCAGTTCTGTTTACTGCAATGCACTGGGAACTTCACTACCTGGCTAGCAGCAAAGAAAGAACCAATTATTCCCAGGCCAGCTGCAAAAGGGGTGCTAGCTAAAAAAGTCACGAAGTACAGACCCGATGTCTCACTGTGCTGCTATTACAGTTATTTACTATTGCCTCTTTCAGTCCCCATAAATCTCAGCAGAAAGGGCTTAGTTAAGATATGATTAGGTTGGGATTATTGCATATGAGATTCTTGCTAGGGCTTATAGATGTGACAAACTCTGAAATATGGTTTCCACAAAAAAGGAAAGGGAAGGGAGGGAAGTGGTGCTTTTACTGAAATATACCACAATTCCCTAATTACTCCTCTACTCTAGTGACTCCGAGTGGTGGATAATAACAATTAAAGAAACATTCTCTGTTCTGCCCTTTATGCCTCCAAACTTATATTCTCTTCAGGGACTCAATTTAACAGCAGCTGCAGAGGAAGACTCGAATGAAATTAGGCTGATTTAAGAGCCTGCATGAGCACTGTAACAAAGGGAGATGGCATTGTACAATTTTAGAGATTAATTCCCATTGTTTGTGCTTTACTACCCGGAATTGTTAAGAAGCTAGAACTGACCAGCCATTTCTTAGTGAAATATCTTTGGACACTGAAAATATCCAACACAAGCGCTGTTGCAGAAAATTCATTTGCCCTTCAAAGTCTTCACTAAGGACCAGGTTTATCTTTTCCATACTCCAATGAGGCATGCTTAAAGGTCTGAAGACAAGTAAGATTATTCTTCTACCAAACATTACTGTTCCTTCAGCTTGGGAAGTAGCAATTTTATTCCAGCTCATCTGGACAACACTTAAGTGTCTTAACATGGGAAAAATAATCTACTCGTAGAGACGGCTAAAGCAACTGTATTTTTGTATGGTACTGTTCAATATCAACAGATACTCTCCTTAAATCCCATCTTGGCCTAAGCAGCTATACAAAGGATCATTGACTTCTATAGTGGGATTCTGTAAGAGTGTATGTTAATATAAAAAAAGATGTCAAAGCAAAAACTCAGGTATTGATATGAACAGAATTGGTTTTTTCTCCTAGAGCTGGGATTGGAGCCAACCAATAGCCAGCTCTTCCTATACCTTCTCCATAGTTTGGGTTTTTTTTTTTATTAATAACAGTAAAAGAACATAATAAGCAGGTATTTAAGATGTGCAAATCTGTCCCAACCAGCTCCTTTTGATCACAGTGGCCTCACTTCACTACACCACATTTAACATCCCATCCCCTTAGCCCCCTGTTGTTTTGAAATATTGGCCACTGGGGTGCTGGGACTAAAACATAGGAAGTTTTCTGCTTTGACTTCTTGCCAAAACCATTAAAATATTCTCTGCACTGTCACAGCTTGGGCCACCTCCCAAGGGAGTTGATTTAAAAGTAAATTACATGTGAATGTCAGATGAAAAGAGCTTCATTATCTAATTCTTCCTACACCAGCATTTCTTTAAATTGCTTACTAGGGACAGGAGACAATTAGTCCTGTGTTTGAAATGAGAAGTAATAAGTATCTGTCATTCCAACTAACCACAATATTTTTTATATATAAGCAAATAAAATTGCTTTCTAAAGAAGTTAGATGGAGCAGCTGTGTCTACATGGGCCCAGGTGCCAAGCGTGCTTTAGCCAACTCCGAGCCCACTCAGCCACCTTGAGATTCAGAGGCTGTTGAGTGGACTGAGTCTTTTACAGCACAGTCTGCAAATTGAATCAGTACTGCAGTAATGAAAGAAAGATTGGAAGACCTTCGTCCCTTTGCAGTAGCTTCAAGTCCACAAATGTTTCCATGGCACCAACTAGCTTCCAAACAGGTTTCAGAAACACCAGTGAAGTCAGTAGGAGACTTCCTCAATAAAATTTGAATTGGCATAGCTTTTCCAGGCTGCCATCAGGACATGGGAGCTGTTGCCAACAATGCATCACTAGCAGAGATTGACTGAAAACCTGTTTTCCTCAGTTTCTGCTGAGAAACCCCCATTCTGCCCATCATTCAGGTCCCATTGTGGTCACCTTTTCAGAGTGGCTTTCACTTGACCTTTCACACCAGATTTAATTTAAATCTATGCGCTAAGATACTCCCATTCTTACCCATGCTTACTGGTGAAATTCTCATCACATCAGATCAGGATCAAAGAGCAGATTGAACTAATACAAGCACAGACAGTTCTGCCCAGTTCATGTCATCACAAATCTTATTGCTAGAGCTCTTAGCCTGCCCTTTGGATTATATCACTCATACTCTTTATATCACTTCATTTGCTTCCTCCTCCTCCTGGATCTGCCTGCCTTTCACGTAAAGTAACTTTGAACTGACAAGATAAAAAGAGGCTTCCCTGGGATAGCAGACAGGTTCAGTGCAGAAGTTAACAGACTTGTTCCCTTTTGCAGAGGAGCCAAGATGTTTCTCAAGTTTCAGAGCTTGGGTACAGTATCTTCTTTACAGGGCTCAGCATGTGTTAATCACTCAGCTGGTCCGTACAAGACATTTTTCTCAAGTTTGTAAGCTCTGTCATGGTTATGACCTTTCCACACTAAGTATTTAAAATTCAATATAAACAAATCCTTTTAAATCTTTATATTATGCATACGGAGTCTCTCTGAACAGGTCTTGGAGCTGAGATCAAATCCGGACACCTGAGTGACACCTGGTTCTCACAAACAGCTCGTGCATCTGAGCAACAAGGGCACATAGTTTCAGGGTCATTTTAGACATTTTACTGCCTTTCTGCTTCCTTTGCTTTCTTCAGCATTCAGGGTTATGAGATTACTATGTCCATACAAATCATCCTGCGTAAAATATTGTAAACAGGAGGCTGATATTTTATGAGGTGCAGAACTGACTGTGCTGAACTGATGACATATGTAATTCTATGGTCAGTTATTAAACACACTCTGTAAAACTAGCAGAGAGTCAGTAGCAAGAAATACAGTGCTCTCAAAACACCAGCTTTAGGGCAAACAAACAAAAAGGTGGTATCTGCTGGGAGATACAGTTAAGAATCCAGACACATTGGATTTATTTTTGGCGTACCCAAATATACACAGGAAACTTTTGCAAAGTGATTAGGGCTCATTAAACAAAGCACTTCAGAATGAATGCAAGTGATTTATCTAATAGGGATAAACTTGTTTGTGCTTGCATTTACTTTGCTAGAACAGTGCCACAGAATTATAGCTATCTTCATCCTTAAGTCACAAATATTTAAAGGTTGCAAGACCAAGTTCAGTGTCAATGCCACTCAAAATGGCAAAGGTCACTGCTATAGAAGGGACATTTGAACAGAGCAGGATGAATAAGGAAAGCAGCAGTTTGCTTTTGTCAGCTTTGCCACTGCATGGTACTTACTTTCTCATGAAATGAACCTTCCCCTCCAGGTCAGAGCTGGCTTAAGCCCAAAACATAGATCTTCACACAAATCTCTGCTACACACTCACCGTGCGTGTTTTGGAGGTTAAATGAAAGTACAGAGAAAATGAATGTGGTTCTTCTGTATGAAAACCACTTGTAAACTCTAAAGCTTCAAGTACAATGACTAAAAAGCCTCAGTCACAGCAATCATGCTTAATGTGGGTACTGTTGTTAAAGTTAGCTCAGTTTTAATACAGAAATTTTGATGTCAAGTGGAAAAGTAATATTTAGGAGTCAGTTTGCATTTTATTTAATGCACCTGATATAACCCTTAGAATGGGAGGGAAATGTATTTCTATCTTTCTGAAGCTCCACATTTTTGGAGTTGATATTTAAACAGCTTATTTCCTTTGTTTTTCTCTTAAAAAAGGGAAGGAGTACTTAAAGACATGAAAGTCTTTCAGGTTGCATGAAAAAGTTGCTAAAGGAAAAGCTGCAGTATTAGCCTACAAAAGCAAGCAATAGAAAACTGTTTATCCATGACAAGGGTCTATCAGCAAGTAAATATAGCTCTGCCAGTGGACTAGCAAACCTTATCATGCTTGTCCTAATTCTGCCCTACCTCATCGTGGGCAGAAGGGTTGCTTGAACAGACTGCGAATCATCTGCTGTTTCGTGAAGCACGCATGGGTACCATAATAACATGAACAAGATTTTTCTAATTGTGATTTGAAGCTAAGATTTGAACACATGTCTCTGGAGATGAGCATCCATTGTGCTACTCCTCTGCTTATTATGTAGGTCACACGGGAAGGTGCATTTTGAGGAGGGAAGTCAAATATTTCACAAATAGGCTTTTTTGAGATAGGAAAGACACCTCCCATATCACTTCCTTCTTCCCACTCCTTCCCTCCCAAAAAACATATACCCCTGCCTCTGTTCTTCATATTTGTTGCCTGGATGAAGATAACAGAAAATACTACGCTTCATATTGCAGATTCAGACCTCAACCTGAACTGCTGTGTTTCACAGTGAATACTGGGACAATTCTGCACACAATTGTGTGTGTTTTGTAGTTCACACCTTTCATTCTGTATGGGAGTGTGTGAAACTTGAGTGTCAAACTCCTGCCTCATACATGCAAGTATATTGGAGAATACTCAGGAGTGAAAGTTCTTTCAATGAAAGACAGATTTCATCACAAGCCCTAGAAAAATTGGGGAGAAAATTGTGGATTTACACAGACACTCAGGTTAATTGAAATTTTGTCTATAAAATAGTTAATATATAGTTCAGGATCTATTTTAGAACACTACTGTAGCCTATTGATGAAGGACATGCATAAGTAAAGTCTTTGAAGAAATTGCCTTTGGGAAACCACTCAGGGGAAAGAATCCAAACAGAGGTAAAGCTGACCAGATAACCCTGTCTATTATGGGCACATTCACCCAGGGAGCACCTCTCCTGACATCCCATCACAGACAACCAGCACACTCCATCCCTGCGTGCTACAAATTTCCTATGAAGAGTTTGCTCAGCTGTTATCTCTGGTTTCCGCAAAAGCTTGAAAGGAGGTTGTTGAAAGCTTGTTCTGTTATCTATGCTTTACACAGCCTGGCTGCTCAGCCTGCTTACCTATTCCTTCCCCTCTCTCAAAATAGAGCCCAAGTTGACATGAAAATAGCATACCTTTTTCAAAGGGGCTGCAGGATTGGAAGGAATAAGGAAAGCTGAAATTACAGTGAGCTGGCTGTGTATCTGTTTGAAAGGTTTCAAGTAGAGACTAATTAATCCCATTGTTGATGCTAATATAGTTCTTTTTCAAGATACACAATTCAGTGTTCCAAGCAAATTTACCTTTGATCTTTAGCTCACAGAAGATGATCGAAGTTTCTATCAAATACATTTTTCCGCCCTTAGGCTCATGTACAGACTGGAGCAGGGCAAGCGGACATGCAAAGTGTCACTGCAGCAGTCAGGAAAAGGGAGCTAGGGGGCTTTGGCTGTCAATGAGGGCAGAGTTCAGTATAGCTCCTGAGACCCTTTTGCTTAGCTTCAAAATAGCTGCATGGAGACCAGGAAGGTGGAGAGCCCAGTGGAACATGCAATGTTCAGCTTTGCAGTTCTCTCAGCCTTTGAAGGCTGCTCCCATTGCCATGCTCACTTTGCTCTGCTACCTCCGATTAAAAGATTCTTCCTCCCTCATTTATCCCCTCCAAATGGGATTAACCCCATGTGCAAGATTTGAAAGCTCCCATTTAACAGGTCTTTTTGATCTACCAGCTGGCAAAAAATAAATGTCTGAGCATCTGCCAGAATCTCTGCAGGTCTCTCTTCACCTTTAGCCAACCCAAACATAGAGCAGGCCTTGCTCATCTGTTCCCTGTGAAGGGCACAGACATTGTGAATCCAGAAATCACCCTTAGCCTGGCAACATCTTTTAATTCACTAAGTATGCTCTTTAATTGCAAGCTGGCAGATGTCACCTTCCCCTTGCATTCAAGGAACAGCTTTGGCACACTGGGCAGCCTGGTCTGGAAGTATAAGGCTTATCAGGCACAGAGAAGTGGACAAAGATATGGGCTGGAGAGATTGTGACTATCAGTAAGGCCTCTAATATAAACAAGCACTTTGGAAAAGCCAAGAGCACATACATTTTCCCATCTTTGTGTGTCCAACACCAGAAACTCCACTTCAGAGAAATGTTAATAAAAGCCAGGTTAAACTCCTTAGGTTGTGTAAACTTCCATGCCAAACAACATAAATCCTTTTGATAAGGTGCTAGCTGTGGTAACAACATTTCCTTACAGTGACGCTCAGTATCTACTCATAACCAGATTGTTACAGCCCTTACAATCTTTAAATGAAGCTGTGCACCTCTGAATTGCCACAAGCAGCAACTCAGGACATCATGTTCCACCTAACTTGACATCCCACCAAGCAGCTTAATGACAAACTAATATTAGTAAGCTGCCACGCATGTTGTGTCCCCATGTACCCTCAGGAACACCAGTGTCCACCTGCAGTGACACCAAGACAACCAGTGTCTGGATGACCAGTCCCATAGGGTTCCACATGGGTGATACAACTGCATGTCTCTGCAGCTATTACTTTTAGACTTGAAAATGCACTTGAACCCTTCTGCTTTATGGCACAGACACTCCTTATGAGAAAATCTCGTTTGAAGACCCAGATGAGAACTTTCAGTGCCAAACAAGCTTGGTTTGAAGGGACAGTATTTTTCCTTTACTTTTGCATAGTGGACACTCTAAAAGCTATCACCTGCTTTGAAGGAATCAGTCATAGATGTAGTTCTCCCCCCATTTAGGTTTAATAACTGTCAGAGGAAAGAACATTTCAGAGCTTTGAAGAAAGCAATCCATTCATACCACCCACCTTCCTGCAGCCTTGATCGCACTAATCAGCCCTCATTTATGTACGTGAAAAGTCACAAATTGGTGTCCAAATTGCTGGCTAGCAACAGAGATTAGGCATAGTTTATCATGGAGCAAACCGATGGGTTTATTGTACTGTATTGGGCATCCAGATCTATGGCAGGAAGACTCCATTGCTGCAGTTTTAGATAGTTTAAGGGAGCTCTTAGGCCATGACACTATAGATTATCTGATATGCCTCAACTCAAATCAGTGTAAACTGCATTTGTGATGTTAATCAGTGTACAAAGATGAGTCTACACTGCCAGACAGCAGAATCTGAATTTGTGACATTTCTGGATTTTGAGATGGTGCATTTCACAGTCAAAGGGCTCAAAAACGCAAGTAAATTACTGAATTGCCACCTGTAAGGTAAGCTGTCATTCCATGTAGAAAGCCAACAGTTTAAGGCACAGCTACAAGCAGAAGTCATAAGCTTGGTAGCATATTAGACAAGCCCAAGAATTTACCCAAGGTACATGTTTCTAGTCACCTTCAGCAGTCATAAGTCAGACTCTGTGGCATTTACAGCCAGTTTCTTACACTCCCTGCAGCACCAAGAATCTGTAATGGATCAAATGAGTTAGCTTAAAGGTTATCACAGCACAATCTCAATAAAAGTCAACTTCTAAAAATCTAGAAAATCCTGACTTGCTCTACAATACAGCCACAAACTTGTAATGTGGTATCACCCAGCCTCATGTGACATGAACATTGTCACAACAGACCCACTGTGCTTCAAAGAAAGGCTTCTCCACCTCTTCGCAAGCCTAATTTTAGTTACTTGCTCCAACACCAGATATTTATTGAGCATTTGTCAAGCCTAAAAGACCGAGCCATTGTTCTCTGCCCCACTTTCTGTACCTGGGGGCTGGGCTAGTTTTGCCTAGAAACTTGAGTACTGTCTGTAGACACATAAGATCTCTTACTGCAGCAGGTACATGGCTCCAGGCTTTCAGGGCTATGGGCTTCTGTTGATGGTAAAGCTCAAAAAATTTTGCTGCACAGCCCTACTGAACCCAGCACTGGATGACTGGACCCATAGCTTATGGCACATGACTTCTCCTCAGGGCTGCTCTGAATCTCTTCTCCACCCAGCCTGTATCTATGCCTGGGAGTGACAGACTCAGGTGAAGGACCTTGTACTTTGCTGTGTTGAACTTCATGAGGTTTGCATTGGCCTACCTCTCAAGCATGGATGACATCCCTTCCCTCCAGCATATCAACTGAGCCACACAGCTTAGTGTCATCTGCAAATTTACTGAGGGTACACTCCATCCCACTGACCATGTCGCCAGCAATATCAGGCAACTGGTGTCAAACTAGAGAAGTTGCAGAGATAATTATGAATTATTTTTAAGTGCAAAGGACTGACAAGTAAAAAACATCCAGGATGTAAAAGTACTGCCACATGTACACAGAACTTAAACTGTAGAAGGGGTATCTTGGGGTGATTAATGTAGGAGTAATCTGCTGCCAGGCTTGCAAATTGTCTGCTGCTTTATAGGCTCAGTCACAGCCTCTGCCAGACCTTGGATCCATATATGCACTTTGAGATATATTAGAAGACATTATAGCACTACAGATTTGCCCGGAGTTAGACCTTAAGCTGTGATGCCAGCGCTGGGGAAATTGCATTTTCAGCCAAGCTGAATAAACACAGCATGAAGAATAAAGCACTATGGAAACGGTTTTATTGAAGGTGAGGAAGCAGGACTCCTTTAAAAGGTTGGATTGAAAGAAGGCTAGATATATAGAACAGGGCTTAGTAGACGAGATCTTTCACTAGTCTGGTTCTTAAGTGTACTACTACTACAGGTCATGCTTTTGTACTCCCTGGAAGCTGATGCCTAAAGCTGCAAAGGGTCTAAAATCCAGATGAAAATTCAAACTCACAAAAAAAACCCCCAAAACCAGTCAATATAATAGGCAAGTCTCTTGCAGCTTCTCTCTTCACTGTGATGCCACCTCCCCTGTATATCTCTGTACTGTCCAAAAGCAGTCCCATGGCTGGGATGCAACAAGTTATTCTGTTGATGCAGGACAGGCTTTAGTTGGGGGAGATTTTAATTTATTTAGTACTGCCTTACCAACCTTATAGAAACTGGACATGTTCAGGGAGATGAAATGAAGAGCAGGCTTCATCTAAAGAGGGCTTTTTCAAATGGCGTATGCACTAAATCCTGCAAGATACCAGAACTTCCCTGCAATTACCTGCATTTCTTAGTGAAAATTATGACCTGAGGAACAGTACTTTTGAAAATTAATTTTGCAGAGCTGAAGACAGAGCTACATCCTGCTCCTGTTTAACGGGGAGGCGTGGGCTTACCATTACCTTCACCAGAACACAGTTCATATCCTCAACCCTTGAAGTCTTTGATTTTTCACTACCTGCTTGGAGCACACTTCTAAGCACAATGATTAAGTGATGTTCTTATCTGTGGTGCAGACAGACAAAGAGAAGGCATCTAAGGATCTAAGTCCTATTGACGTGAATACCTAAATCCTTCAGACAGCTTTAAAAAGAAGCTGAAGCCTAAATACCTGTTATTCAGTCCTGGCGTACAAGCTGAAATCACAAGGGGATTTGTTCCCATCCTTGTGGTCTTTCTGCTAGACCACACTGCCACCCAGTTAATTAATTCTATTGATCTGTTTGTTTTTATCAGCCTTTCCACACTCATCAGTTATTTAGGACTTATATGGGCAATGCATTTTCCAGTTAAATTGATCCTACTTTTTATATCCTTTCATGCACTTATTTGAAATTTCTCTGCCAAGTGTTTCAATGTTTTCAAGTTGAATGTTGATTCATATTATTTAAAATACCCTGCAAGAGGGGAAAATCTGTGTAGCAGAGTAACTAATAAAATGGGCTCTTTAAACCTGATTAATGACCAGTGAGGGTAAAGCACTTCCCTCCAGCAAAATAAACAAAACAACCCAACCCATTACATCTAGTGGTACCTGCTGAGATTGAATTCAGTTTGCTTCCACAGGACCATAATAAAACCTTTATCTGCCTTCCTGCTCCTTTTCCAAAGCTACTCAATTTGGTATCTAACCAATTTAGGTCAATGAATTTATATTTTGAGTGGTATGTCATGGTGGCTGTTCCAGAAATCACTGTGCCTTGCCAACATGGAGCCACGTCACTCCTAATGGCCAAGCTGAAAGCAAGTAGCTTTGCGCACAGCAGTGGCTTTGGCCTGCAGTTGAATCATTATGGGCTAGAAGTAATGAATTCTGTCTCCATTAGCAATAGCTTACTTCTGATGGCAGCTGTTATGAGAAGTATCATGCATATTTAGCAGAACAGTATTCAAGGGCCTTGAAATATCACAGGGTAGCTTAGCGAGGGTGGTTTGGTTTGGAGTTTCTGCTGGTGGGTTTCATTAGCTCAACTACAGCTACTGCTGGCAGATACATTATAAACCTTAGGGGAGAGGGAAATCAAAGGAGATAGGGGAGTTTAGTCTCATCTTTACACTAATAACAAAATGAAGATATTAAGTCATTGTCATGCTTCAGGGAAAGGCCTTTCTTTTGTGTTTATTCACAGTAACTCGTGTTTATTCGTGCATATTAGGGTTGATACAAATTTATTTAGGTGGCATTGAGCAAAGTTTGAACTCTTAATGGGGAAGTCACTTGTTTGCAAGTTAATCAGAAAATCCCTTTAGCTTTAGACCCAAAGCATCCCTTCTCACAGCATATAACTTTTCTTTAGTCAGTCTTTCCACCTCATAGCCTGGAGATTGCCCACCTGTTTAGCAGCTAACTAGCCTCAACTAGTCCTGTCTATAGACAGGCACATTAAGTTCTTGATGTTTTGCAAGTAACTGTGGGCAGCTGCCATTCCCAAGGACTTTTAAATGCAGACTATGCTGTAACTCAGTGATGCTCTTCTGTAAACAGTAAGATGGGAAGTAATTTACTAGACATAGTTAGAAGTCTAGCCATTTCAAACAGATTGCTCAGTGGGAAGGAACCTTCCAGGGTGACTGACTTGCCCTTGTTTGGTTTATTTATGCACCCTCTAATTTCCTGGTCCTCTTATTTTTTAAATCCAGTGATCCTGAAACAATGCATCAGGCTGATGTTAACTCCTTTCAGCCTTAGACCTCTGGGTTAAGATGGCCAGCTTGAAACAGCACCAGGTTTTAGAACAGTATTAGGACAACAGCTACAACAAAAACTTCTGCTTGGAAGTGGTCATTTCTTCACTTTGAGAGACCACAGTACAGACATAAAAGCATAGCTCCCCAGCTGTACCAGCTAATTCAGGAGAGGACTATTCAAGATGACAAGATGGACAGCATGTCAGAGTATTGAAGTCCACAACAGCACCTTTCTCTGAACAGTGCTGACATCTGTCTCCAAGAAAGTAGCATTAGAAGAAGCCTGTCCCCGGACTGTACATATCAGCATGCATAAATAAATCCCATGAATGCAAGCTTTGTCAATCTTCTTGACAAAGATCACAGCCTTTAGATAAGGAGACCAGCCAAAAGCACATTTCTATTCCTTTCTTCATCATTAAACTTGATAGTGCAGTGATGGGCAGCTATTCAATAAGATTAAGGCTTGCATCAAAAAGAAAACTCACATAATGAGCACAAACTTTTTGCCCCCCATTTTTTCATATAGAGTTTTTTGGTTCAGGTTACAGTAAGTGAACAGCAGTGACACACAGAAGTGTGATCTCCAATGGAGAAAAATCTCTAGCCCATTTACAATGAAGCCTATTATCTGAAGTTGTTCAGGCTCAGGAAAGATTCTTGCTAGGAGCACATGCAAACAAAAAGCAGTTATTCATGGTTGTTTATCAGGTGGGATATCTTTTAAATCTAAATGAGTTTCCAGGTATTTTCATGACTGCATCTCCCTGAGTCTTATACAGAATGTGGGACTGGATGTAACTGCTGTCAATCTGGCCAGGACTCAAACTAAGCCTGACATTTTGATGAGCTTCCTAAGCAGTAGACAATTGGCAGGTCTTAGAAAAACATTTACTGGCCAGGGATAAGAAATCAATTCAAACCTCAGATAACTACCTCAGTCAATGGGTCTGAGTCACTGACACACCGAATATGTATTTATAAATGCAGAATAAGTAGGACCAAGGGCACCTTGCTGCCAAGTTATTACCAGCAGCAACTGTGAGGCAATATAGATACACATAGTGTAGGGACTCATTTGTCTAATTTTAGACATCTACAAATTTGACTGGGGAAGGCAGACACATCTGGCCCGTTTTAGAGGTCCGTGTTTGATTAAGCTGAACTGTTCCACAGGAGAATCTTCTCCAGTGATAGCTCTAAGGAAGTCCAATATTAGATCTAATGAGCTGTCATACCAGATGAACACACCTCTGCAAATTAAAAGCTCTCTCCAAAGGATGTTCCAGTACATAGCTCAGTATTTTTAGTCTGATCTATAGTGTGCACCAGCAGATACACTCCTGTTAGTGCTTCCTAATGAAAACATACTTTTTTCTAAGGCAAAGGCAATTCCCTTTCCATACAGTCAGTTATAGGTTACTTTCCCACCCACTTCAGGAAACTGACCATCTCTCACTAAAAGAGCCTCTGATTCAGACAGAACAGCCAATGCAATACAACTGTGTGGTGGCAGCCACAGAGCTGTATGAAGGAGGATGTTCAAGCAACTTCATTGTGAATTCCCTAAGGCCTGACAGGTCAGCAATCATCTTGCTGCATATATCCTAGAAAGGCCAAACGCACTAGAGACCTCACCTAGAGTCCCAACCACATGGACATCAGCTGCTTAGCACAGAACAAATTTATCCTGTTCTCATCTCTTCCAAATATACTACTTCCAAATCGTACTGGAGCACCAGTCAGCAGACCTGCAAACAGAACTCCCTGGAATGACATTACTTCTTGTGAAGAACTTTCTCATCTGAAGCCTCAGTGGGCATAATTAGTAAACAGAGTTGCTTGCTCTGCAGAGCTGGAACTTGCTTTTACCTCAAGTTTTATCATGGCTTTCACTGCAGTATTTTAGGTGCTAGTGGAATTTTCCTGTGCTGGATGTACTACTACTAATGGAAGATACAGCAAAAGCTGGGATACTCCACATGTGGGCAAATTCCTGGGCTGAGGTTTGATTATGGGCAGTCAAAAAGCAGTAGAGCACAGCTCTCAGCTATGGATTAGCTTGAAACCAGCAGTCAGAACTGTCAATTTTTGTCAAGTTTATCTTTAAACAGAGGATTTCTCTCTTCTCTCCGCATCTCAGCGATCTAAGGTGCACGTGCAGATACAAGGCCTGTGAGAAATACAGCATACAAGGATCTAATAGAATGTGTTGGGATGCCCACTCCTTGGGAAATAAGGTGCAAAATTTCCTTCTGTCTTCATTAGATTAGGTCTTCTGAAAAGAAACTCAGGACCTCTCCCTGGAGCTTAACTGGAGTCTGGGCAAGCGAAGCCGCTTTTCTGTGCAGTACTTTGGACAGTTTTTCCACCTTCTTTGTTGGCAGCTTTCACCAGAGCCCTACACGTTAAGCTTCTCTGCACATCTCCATGCTCCTGAAATGTTGTTCAAGTTGATGCTTATTAATATTCCGTATTAAAGTCTACTAGAATAAAATCTTTCCTGATTAGTAATGTTGGAGTGTCTTTTCCATTATTCATTAGAAAGAAGAAATGGGCTAGTCCTTTGCAGCATCTTCCAGAAAGCAGAATTATTGAGGTTACTCTGATACAGTTCAAGTGTCTCCAGCTGCAGCTGTAAATTTCCACTCAGACTTTGCCATTCCTTTTCCTCAGAGATCATGTGCTCTGGCTGCTAATCTTCCCTGCAGATTCCCGCTTGCATACTGCCCACTGAGTACACAGGCATGGCACATCCATTAAACAAAGCACGAGTCCTTTTACACACACAAGATACCAACGCACACTCAAATACAAATATTTTCATACCAGTGCATAGCCTGTAAGGTACTTGTATTTTCCTTACAGAAGCAATTAGAAGGGAGACACAGTTAGCACCAATTTGTGCATGTAGGAATTAACACCCCTGCACTCAACATTTACCATATCTAAACACAGCACTTTCTTGCTTTGGAAATCTTTTCTCAGGTAACAGGTGTTTTGTCAGGGGACAAGACATTAGAAAAGAATTAAGGATGATAACAAGAAACACTAGACTTCAACAGGCAAAAATAAAGTCTTCTGGATAATTCCCTAAATTCCTATCCCATCATTCTTAATCAGGCAATTACCTAATTCCTATTCCATCCACAGCTGAAGAGAACTATCATTCTCCTTTGTGCTAAAAATACTAATTAATCTGAGAAGTGTTCAGTGTTCTTTATATGCAGATAATATGCTGATGGGGAAAGAAGATTTTTCTTTCAGCCCCCATATGTGTTCAGACAAGTCAGGTGAAGAGAGGCAAGAAAAGATGGGGAGGAAACTGGCAATTTAGGAAAATACTTCTGGTAGCAGAGGTGAATAAGTTATTTTGGATATATTCATTCTTCTCTTTCTAACCTATTGGTGGAAGCAAACCACAGGAATAAGAAATACAGGCAGCGAGCATGAGCACCATTATTCTATTTGCCTATTAAGTCAAATGTGATTTAAGGCAATCTTTTGTCTCGGAAAAGAAGCAGAGGAGAAAAAGATATTTAAAAGGCATTGCATTTTTTTGGCTCAAATACATGGGAATCTTTTGCCATTTTCCATTTCATCCATTGCATCACAGTGCAAAGCTGCTTAGAGTTAGGATCTGGTGGCACTCAAGCAATATTTGCTTCAAGAACCTCGGGAGCTTTTGACTGCAAAACTAATCCTTTTTCTACTAAAGCAACAGCATCTTGGAAAACACTGAACATTAGCAAATCCCTAGGAGATCTAATGACAAGGGAGAGTTTCCTCCTGAACCACAGCAACCCTGAACCACGTATGCTCTGACCATCCTAACTACTACAGCAGCCTCCCAGTGTCACTGAGGGAAGCACATTTCCAGTCTGGTGGTCAGCCCTTGTGCTCCTAGAGTCTTCTCTGAAATCCAGCTGAGTCAACTGAGCTGATCAGGAATTCATAAAGTGGTTTTCCCCCCTTGGAAAATGATAGTTTGTTAAAATGAAAACAGATGTCCAAATTGCACCTATTTCTGACATCTCCTTTTGCTAGGATCACAGGGAAGTTTGTGGTTTGATGCTAAGCATCTAAGTACACTCTTCACCTATAAGGAGCTTGGGCACTTGACACTGGCTGCTTTTGTATCCAATGCAGATGCCAAAAATAGCCTGGAGTCAACTGCTTGAAGTCCTTCGGCATTTCCCTGGAGCAAAGGGTCCAGCCAGCCACTAGCATCCTCTGCTTGTCATGTAATTATCAAAGACCTTCTCCCCTTAGGCTTCCTCATTTTCCAAAGGCATGTAGGTTTCCACGTAAACATGGAAGTAGGGCAGTTTCTTGACCTTGTCTCAACACCTGGGAGGGGATTTACAGAGCTACTCAGTCCAAAAGAAATCTTCTTTTGCAGTTCTCAGTTATTCCTTGGTTGAACAAACCCCATTGAAATCCATATATGTTTTGACTGAACAAGAACAAAGGAGTGCCGAATACATTTAAAATAAATTAAAATTGTTTCTCTGCCACAGGCTAAAAAAAAAATCCCCCTTCCCTTGGGCTTTGAGTTTGATTTGTATTTCAATAAAAATAAATCAAAGTGGACAGATTAGTGTGGTTTGAAATGCAAATGCTTTGAAAACATTAAAGGACAAATAACAAGGTGGCATGTTCTCAGTTTATTTTTGTTTTGGTTTTTTTTATTTACCCTTTGTTCTTAAATGATAATGTGTATCCTGTGTTCCTGATGGAAAATTTTGCTCTATGCAGTAAACCAGCTGTATGAAAGAGTGAGTTTCTTCTGCAATATTTCCTTTCTACTGAACAATGCAAAGCAGATATTTGAAATAGCAATGTCATTTAAATCTTGATTCCAAGGCACATCCTAAAGAATCAAAAAAGCTACTGGGTTGTTTTGGCTGAACCTTAATACAAGTAAATTGCAGCAAACTGTTTCCAAAGTGTGATACTCAGATGCTGGGTTTTGAGGGCTTGTTTCTAACCTCACTTAAAGAAGACAAGAGAAGAACCTGAGTCAGGGATGGACTTACCTCAGTATAGAAAAGCAGACTTGAACTAGCCCCAGACATGGTTTTAAAAGGCAGGGTGCCTATTCATAATTAATAAAGCAGCATAGTGGTTTTAAGTTAATGGACAATGAACATACAGTGCACAAAATACTTGCAGAGACTGCTTTGCACACTCTGACCTAAGCTCAGAAGTACAGCAGAATAGATATGACCTTCTCTAGTTTCCTCAGTTTTACACAGAAGAACATTTCATATTTTAGTTACATTTGTCTAAGGAAGTTGCAGCCCTGAAAACCCTTCTTATGCAGCTACCAGAAGCCTACTAACACATGAGTAGAGGTCTCCACACATAAGGCATACAATGGGAACTGTCAGCTTCACCCTGACACCAGCCTCTGAACCATGGCATATCTCCATCCTCCACTGCAAAGGTCTCACATATGAAGCAAATCCCCAGCATTATCTACTTGACCACAACTAAGTCAAACATGATTGATTTTTTTTTTAATGTGTAAAACTGCAAAAACAAAACTTTAAAGCTGTTTGCTTTTATTTCTTCAAATAGCTTATTTTTAAGGACTGAAGGAGTGCTTTCTCTTTGTTGTAGGGCATAAGATCTTATGAAAGCCAAGCAAAGGGAAGGAAGAGAGCCAAAAAGGCTTTCAGTGTGTCTAAGTGCTGAGAAACAAAGATGTTTCCAAATTCCTTAGACCACTCTGTGTTCCTCACAAGATATTTTCACATCAGTATTAGAGGGAGAGCTTTAAGCCAAAGTACATCTCCAGCTTCAAATTCTTCCAAACCTCAGAGATATTTAGAGCCTGACTTTGGGATATTTCACAAATTGCAGACCCAGATTAAGTGTTAAATTCAGCTTGAGGCTGTCTAGCAAGAGATTTGTCTGGTATAATCTGTAGACACCCCAAGGAAACTGACAAACTCCAGTGAGCTGTTCTAAGAGACTTATTTCACAGAAATCTGACAGAGAGAAGAGCAATCATTCATGAGATAACAAAGTTCTAAATTTAGACCCAAGAAGGAAGGAAAAGCAACTGAAAACTGACATTGTGGTACAATTTCCCAAATTTGGGATATTCTGTTATGGGAAGAGGTATAAATTCCATGTGAGCACATCTTGTAAAGAACACACTACTGTGTTGATCTTGATCTAATAAGGTATACTAGTCTCCCTATGAAGAGTACCTGGGTTAGGCAAAACACCATTTACTCCTATCACTATTTACTGTTGCCAGGGAAGCACAGAAAAGAATGTACTTCAATGGGAGATACTGAGAAAGAATTTAGCCCACTCAGTGTGTGCCATCTACACACCTACTAAATTTGTTTGCGAAGATCACAAAGATCACAACTTGTTGGCAGAGACAGTCACCATCTTTGCATTGTTTAGTCACCACCATTGCAGCCTCTTTCACAAAGCAGATGAGAAGTGGAATGCATTTCTGTAGTCCTGTCTGTCTACTTGGAGTTATCTTCTGTGACATCAAGGAACTTCGATATTATGAGGACTTTAAGTGGGCAGTACTACCTGCTGACCTGTGGACAACTTCAGGATGATGGGCACCAGCCATTTACACATTTCTTAAATGAGTTTTGAAGACCCTATTTGCATACTCAGAATATGTAATAAACTCATCTGGAGCTTGCTATGCAGTACCAATTTTTCGACATAAATATATATAGAAATTGTGAGAACTTAAATTTGTCCTTGCAGCTATATAGCATTTCTGAACCATCTTACATGACATGGAAGGGCCAAAAGACCACCCTTTCCACATTATAGATCCAGGCAACAGTAAAGGAGGCTGCTTCGCAACACACAGTGCTCACCAGCTGGATGCTCTGGTGTGCCCATACTTAGCCTTGTGTAAATCCACAGCCTTTAAGTACTTGAGTACCCAGTAAGGTCCAGGTCCGTATTAACTAGAGACAGACTGGCATTTGTAAGTGCCAAGACCCTTGCTCCAAGAAAACGCAGCCATTACAGTCACAAGAATGTCACTGAAATAAGGGTGCTGTTCAAAAGCTGAAAACCATGAATTTCACATCTATAACTGCTCCCCTTATTAGGGACATACCACATCCTGAAGCAGTATTATATACTGTGTTAGTTAAAATTCAGAAATATGCTGTTTACTACACTTTCTAAGAGACACTGTCACCTTGTATTTAGACAGAGAATTTAGAAATGTAGCTATGAAGATTAAGTGCAACTTAAAGGCTAAATCAGGGCTTCACCCTGTACAACACATTGAGAAACCAAGCCTCCGTCAGTGCTCCCAGCATTTTCAGCACTTGGCTCTGCACCAGAGCAAAGCCCTTTAACTTCACCCGGAGGATACATAGAAGAATCATTTTTAACAAGCAAAGCACATTTTAAAAGTTGTTCTAGTACACTATGGACTTGATTCTCTTACTTTTCTTTCACATATCTTTAAGTGATGTTTTGCATAGCTGTGCTGGGATGGACACAATCTATCAAGAGCAATAGACTGACATTGAACTACAGCTCTCAAGAATTAAACCTGTGCATCATGATTGCTTGCACTGGAGAATGAGAATGAGCTGGAATTAGAGGAGCCTCTATCCTCTGCAACTGGAGCAGAACAGGGACTGTGTAACACTGAAATACAATTGTGTTTTATAATCTCTTTTCACAGATGTAAATAGACTGGCATGAAAATTGGCCAGTAGTTTAATATACCAACAAGGTTGAGATGATGAAAATGTTTTATAACCTTAATATTTAATCCATTACCTTTTAGGATAATGCAGCCTCACAAGTAGCAGCAGTTATTACAGTAGATAAGATACTTTCTCAACACTAAAACTTTTGGGAGGCAGCCCCCGTAGGTTTTTCTTTCCAAATGTATTTTCTCTTTATGAATTCGGTACAGAGCTTCACTTCCCAGTTTCAGAAAAACTGCAGCCAGATGTCAGCTTTGATCTCATCACCACATAACGAGGACAGATAAAGGACAAATAGGTTACACCGCACTTCAGCAACAGGAAAAATTAACTTCACTGTTCCTTGCAGCACCATCTGGGTTTAGCAAAGTTAATTCTCATCCATATCAAGAAATCATTCAAGGAAATAATTTTGTTTTCCAAATGCTATTCCTTCCTGGTTTGTCTGGATATGTAATGCCCGACCCTTGACCTGCTCCTTCTGTCCTCATTATTCATACTTTAAGCATCTTAAACAAGAAGTACTGCAGACAACTGTTAGAATTAGTGCAAGTCATTTGAAGCACATCCTTAAAAAAGGTAAAGTAACATGCTGTGGTGTATCCCTCATCAGGACTGAAACAAGAAGACCAGAACTCTCTTGTCAGAGCTACAGGCAAGGAAAACCAGAACCTAATTTCAAATCTGTTTTCTGGTAGGTGCTAGACAGCTGCCCAACCTCAGCCTCCATCACACATCAAGGGGCCAGCCACACACTACCTCCTAACACCCCAAAGACAAAAAAGGCCCAGTAACACTTAAAGATCAAGCGCTACAGAAACACAAACCTCAACTAATTCATCACACATAGCCCAAGCTCTAAAGCAAACAGGTCAAAACCACTCCAGCCACCTACTTCACAGGCTCTTCCACCAGGAGGCCAGTGGGTCACCAACCACATCCTTTAGATGTACACTGCATTTCAGACTCACCAATAGGTAAAGGGTTTCAACTACCCATGAGCTCCTCACCCAGATGACCCCAGCAATACCTCTCTCTTGATAGTTGCCTCTGTCTAGGTGAACATCTTTGTGGTACAGCAACCCATCAACCCAAAGCATCTCCTGTAGCAGCTCAGACTTTCATTAACTACCCTGAACCACCTAGCTGGCTTATATACTGCCTGTAGGGTGGAGCTGGAGGGCAGGTAGTTCCCTTAAAGGGCCTGTTGCACAGTGAAAGACCTTCCATCTGTCAGCAGGGTCATAGGTCTTTGCAACCAGCCCCTTCCAAAAATGTTTTTTTTTCACTTTCATATGTATTTTTTTTCATTTTAAAATGCACAACACACTCATATCTTGATGTTATGTGTTATCATGTCAAATATATCATAGGATCATAAAATGGTTAGGGTTGGAATTAAGATCATCTAGTTCCAGCCCCGCTGCCATGGGCAGGGGCATCTTCCACAACTGTTCTATGATCTTCTCCTACTAAGCACATAGTAGGCATGACAGATTATAATATCATTTTTCATCAAATGTATTGTAAAAATATTTAAGGACAGCTGCTAATTAGCAGAGATCTAAAACACCTTATTTTTCAGATCAAAGCATCCCCTATTTGAGTTTGTAATGAAATAGCCTAACACTTTGAAGAAGAAAAGAAGTATATTAATTAGAGGAAAAAAAAGTTATCAGTGGTTGTGGATTAGCCTGCAATCTTTTCTTTTAGTACAATTCTATGGATTTTTAATTTCACTGGAAATGCTGACATATCCAAACTTCTAAGGAAATAGATTTCAAAGTTTCAAGTTGCTCTCATAACTTATTGTAACTTACTCCACTTGTGGTTGCTCCCATAACTTATTGTAACTTACTCCACTTGTGGTTGCTCCATCCTTATTGGTTCCAGACTTTGAAGGACTTCATCTACAAATGCGAGTGACAATCATGTTTTCTGCACTGTCATTTCTGCTAAGTACCCAACAGATTTATTGAACAATAAACTTTCATGTCATTGCATAAAGAATTAAAATATGATAGCATCAGGGACATTCTCTGCCATGTTACATCTCACTGCATCAGTTAAAATAAATGGAGAGAAGACAGGAATAAAGCAAATCTAAAGTTATATTCTCCCGAATGGATCACATATCTGGGGTGCTTGGGAAGCACAAAGATCATGTTTGTGGTTCCTGGAAATCTGTGGGAGTCCCACTGCCGAAAACTTGACCCATTTTATGTTGTTGGAGACATATGTTTCATTTCTCCTGCTGTGAGCTTGATGGCATGGTGTGGCTTTGCATCTTTTCTCTCACTTTCTGTCACAAGGAATATCTACAATAGCTTAGACAGTGTACCTTGTTACTCTGTAGGAGTGTGTGTGAGAACACTAAAACCCAATGGGAAATCACAAATCTTAGCAGGGTGGGGGGCAAAAAGGTCCTCTACAGACATTTTAAAAGCATTCACTGAGGATGTCAATCCACACACAGAGATGCCAGATCTGAAACCTATTCTGACAGTGCTTTGATGTTTCCCCTTAAGGTGCAGGAGCTTTGCAAGATGAGATGATATAAAGCAGCTCAGGATTTTAGGTGAATGGAGAGCACTATGTTAGATATTTGTTAGAAATAGCTCCATAATATTTGATATGCCTGCACTGTAAAGACTGGGCAAAGTATGATGAGAAAGTGTGCTTACCTCTGAAGTCACAGAAGAGTTTTTAGCACTGAAGCTGTGTTTGATCTCACTTCTACTGATATTAACTGCTTTTATAGGTCATTTCAGTATTGCCTCATTGTAGAAGATTGGACTCATTAATATGCAGCAGTTCAAATTCTTTGCATTTTAAAATGCTAATTTTTAGGTGTCCATATGGCAATAAAATCAGGCTTCGAGCCATCCATCCATATCTTTATATGTCTGTCTATATAAAAAACAATTTTTTGGTCTAGTGAGTAGGTCATTGAACTGGGAGTTGAAACTGGGTCTGTTCCTGTATCTGCCACTGACTTCAGGAATAGGAACATGAACGCATTATTACGGAGTACACTTAGCTGTGAACTTCACATATGTCATCTACTCTTGAGTAATGCCCCCAGAAATAAACTTCTATCCTATAGAAAAGCAAAGTAATTCAACCCTTTAATGAAAAGTACGGGCTGCTGCTCGATGTTCATTGAGAGGTACCACAGCTGACCATCAGCTGAGCTATAGCCCTGGGCCGGTTGTGGCACTGGAGTTTCACATCCCCAGGTGGAGCTTTTTAACATGGCTACTGCATTTCTCTGCTTTTTTAAGAAGCTGTGTTAGAGCTCTGTGCATTCCTTTTCTTTCTGTCTCTTGTATTTGTGGTGCTAACCCTTTTGCCAGTCTAAGATCTCTCACTGCATGTAAGCTTAGGGGGTGAGGGAAAGGAAGTAGGTTTGGAAGGATGCAGGCTTTTCCAGTGATCCTGAATGCAGCCATATATAAACTATAAAAACCGTGAATGTCATGCCTGACATTTAGAAGAAGGGCATTTACTTGTAATGGAATAAAAAAATTTACAGCATCTTCAGATACCATAAAGTGGTTAAATGCAGATGCAGCATCTTTATTGTTTTTCCTGAGCTCTCATTCATGAATTTCAACTCCTCTATGTTCCTTTTCTTGTAATATTTTCACTGTTGGATTTTGAATTTGTTTTCAAACAAATAAATGAGGATATGCTTTCTTTAACTTTTGGATGACACTGAAACTGCTCTACCTGGTGAGATTGAACACCACTGTTCTGGCTGAGAAGCTGAAGACGGTTCCTGTTGGGATAGCTTAATTGCGTTTCTGCTAATTATCTTTCTATCTCAGTCTTAGTCATTTTCCTTTAGCAAAGTTGCTCTAAGTCAAAACCTGCTAAATTAGTACTTATAAATTCTGCCTTTCATCTCTGTCCTTACTACTTATTCAGCCTCAGGTTGGAAGAGATAGAAAGATCTAAGTCTGTAGCTTAGAAAGTCAGGGAATCATGGGCTACTTGTGTTCAAAGCACATCACCAAAGCTGGCCTGTGCTCCCAAGGAGAAATGGACCCATCTGTTCCACTCCTTGCAGAAATGTTTTAGAAAATGGTAAACTTGTAGTATTCCATCCTCAATCAGCAACCTCTAAATTACTTTTCCTGCCATAGGAAACATTTTGACATGGGCAGAGAACATGGGCTATGTAACCTGCAAAAGGCTATTTTTGCATCACTGATGTCTCTGAAATTAGTTTGAGTCAGTGATGAAGGGTCAGTCAACATGTACCAGCTAAATGAGTGACTGTTTTTTTTCTTATCTGAAGTAGTCTTCTAAACTGAAGTCCTGTTCAACAGAAAAGGCTTCTATTCTTGGGAAAACAAATTAATAAGAATTTTCATCGTCTCATTATTTAAGTCTTTTTTCCCCAAACAAAAACACTATCTGCAACTGCTGCAGCCAAGAAATGACATGAATAATTCATTCTAATTTCACACCATTTAAGCTACTTTACTAGCTTCTAATTAACATGTGTAGATTATTTAAGGACAAGAAAATTGCTTTGAAATGCAGGTAAGAGTAAGCTGACTATCCCCATGTATTATGTGATTTGATGCCTTCTCAGAACCCAGCTGTGCTGATGAATTTCCTAGGGTTATAGCAGCTGAGGACAAAAGCTTATTTTTTCAAGAGTGGGCTAATGACATCACTGCAGATACCATGAAATGTCTAGGATTCCATGCAGATTGGAAATTTTAAGTACAGTATTTAACTGCTATTTCCCCAGCCTGCTATGGCAGCAGAGACATTAACAGTGACATAGGCTAAGGCTTTCTCTGTCATTCGTGTGTTGCCTTGGAGCTGGAAATTATTTTTATGTTCTCCTTTTTTGTCACCAGGAGAGGAACATCAGGAGAACAAATCAAAGCAAGCTTTGCAGAACACAGGGCCTGTAAATAGGCAGTGCAACTGGGCAAAAGTCTTGGGCACTTCAGGCTGTTTTCTGCCTTTACACACATAATGGGATGTGCCTATCCTCTTGTGGAGGTTTGTAGTAGAATCCTGCATGCAAACCCTTTGTCAAGACTCCTTTTGAAGACTGAAGGAAGATCTAGACCACCCAGAGCACTCACTATCTCATCGTATGGCAGTTGCTGGAAACAGATAAATCACAATCTGGAAGCGCTTATTTCCTCCCCCTGAAGAAAGGGATCTTGAATAGGTACAACAGAAAGGAACATCTGCCCCAGAGGTGAGAACACTCACCTCTGGTCCCTATGGTTGGCATCTATCTGCTGTGAGCAAGTCTGTATATACACAGGGTCGTTATGCTACTTAAGGCTCCTGGGGCTTCCATGGAAGAATCATTGAGGCAAAACTATGCTGAGTTCATTTTAGTCTGTGGAGGCAAATGACTGAGAGACAGGCTGAGGGGACCTTTGTAAACATCACCTATTCCTTTGTATCTGGAGCAGGAAGATGTTTGATTGCCAGCTGACACTGATGTTGATGACAACAATCTAATACTTAAGGACCTTGAAGTCTCAGCTGGATTTGCATGGTACTTGCTGCACAAAAACGTGCTGAGAAACAGACATTCATCTGAAGATTTGCAGTTCTGGGCCCCAGTCCTGCAGAAAGTCTGTGCCCTGCTTATTTTTACAAATCTGTCTAAAATTAAACATGGGTAAATATTTGCTGGATTGAAATTCAAAGGGACAGAACAAGCAAAAGATTGGGAGAGGGAAAGAATTATCCTCATTTCACAGCTGCCCTGGTCTGCTGGCTCTGAGTTTATCTGTGCATAAACCCAGCATAAATCACTCCTGATCTGGATCAGATGTGTCCTGCTGGGCAAGCAGCAGAGCGCAGATCGAAGATTAATGATCACTGAAGCAGAGACCTGGGCCCCTCCGCCAGGAGAAGATGAAGCACCCTCTGGGGGACTTTCTCTCTGACAACAGTGTAGCCTATGCAGAAAGCTAGGAGTAGACATCTAATTTTAGATAGCTAATTTTTAGATATGAAGTTAGGTCAGATGAATTTCTCTCCTGAGAAGTGACTTGACCAAAATCAAACATGAAGTGTTTTGCATAAACTAGGTCCTGTGCTTGGGAAAATACAGGAATAAGACGTTAATTGATGGGCAGTATTTGGAGGTTTGGGTGGAGGGTCTTGGTTTGCATTTCGTTTTTTTTAATTGAAAAATTGATTTTATCAGAAACACAGAGAAACAAAAAACTGAGGGGAAGAGTACACTTTTCAGGGCATGTAATGCCAGTACTGTAAGTTTCCCAGCTGAAACAGCAAAGCCAGTATGATGGCAGAACGTAGATATCATAAGCCAGGCTTATTTGACTATTAACTCTTCCCGTGTCTGCTACTAATGCTTCCTTCAGCTACATGCTGCTGGACAGCCTTAGTGTAAATGAGAGAACACCATACACCATAATCTTATAGTTTATGCTTCTAGGAAATTGATATAAAAAAGACCAGTTGTTTTTGGTAGCATATCCCCAAGTTCTGGAGCACTTAGGAATGTGTGAAACTTTGCTCAGTCCCCCGTGCGCTTCGGCTGAGCTTGAAGCCAGTAGAAGACCTCAGCCATGTCATTTCTTGGCACCTGTATTTATGAAGAAAGAGATGCCAGAAAGACGGAGAAGAAAACTGACTCACAATACTCCTGGTGTCCCCATAGCACTGCTGCTGTATTGGAACATCTGTCATTCATGCTTCCTTCCCTCCACAGTCTGACTAGAGGGAAATTTCCACTGAATCCAGTTCTCAAATGAAACAATATTTGGATCTAGTGGACGCTAGAAATGTTCTAATTTACTATAAATTGTTCCCACACTGCACTGGCATAAATCCAGATACTTTACCGGATGAGTGATGAGGCACATTGCTTACCTTTAGTTCCCCCAAGCCGGTTGTTTCCCACAATGCTGCCATCTTGCAGTTACAGGTAATGTGATGTTTTACACTTAGCGCTGCTATTACCTCTTTGCCGTACCTTTATAGTCTGAGCATTCAGATAGAGATGAAACCCATTATACTTCACAGCAGTTTGAACACAGGTCCTTGAGTTGATTTATGTTCTTTATCCCTGTGCGGTTGGGTTCTCTCCACTACTTCACTCTCATCTCCTTAATTTTTTAACTACAGGATGTGACTAGTATCTGAACTGTAATTTTCAATGCTTTCAGACATGGTTAAAGTACAATAAAATCCTTCTGTTCACTGCCTGTGTTTGGATCAAGATGAATGAAGCTAAAAACTGTGTCTTTAAAAAATAAGCATTTTTTTTCTTTAAATTTGCAGTGCTGAGCATGTTTATATTTTGCTGAGGTTTTGAAAACAGTTTTAATTGGGCATGGTGCTTTATGGCTTTTATACCCTTTCTTCTCAAGCACTAAAGATGTTTCCAAATACAAATATAGAGGCCAGCTTGACCCTGATATAAGCTGCAGCTTGGTTAATGCCAAAAGACATTCACAGGAGCATACGGTTGTTTCCTCACTGTGTTCAATGAAGGTTGGACTTTGTGGTGTTGAACTTTATGCCTCTCCCTCCTTGTTTTTCGGACTGGACAGTTCCACCTGATAATTCTCTCACAGTAGGGTAACACCAAGACTAAAACACCAACAGCCAAACCCTCTCTTCTCAGGGGTCTGGGCAGTCATTCAGATCTTTAGCACCCTTAGGCCATTTTTGCACTTGGCTGGAAAAGCAAACCTGTAAGTAAGGTAAAATTGGGTACCCTCACCTAGTATTTTCTCCACCATCTCCTTACTTACCACCATGCAGGTCACATAGAAGTGCACATAGAAAGAGCTACCACATTCTGATGCACCAGGATTACACTTGGCACCATGGTGTTTGCACATGCCTTGTGTTTGCGATGTGACAGTCATCCATGGGGTAGGAAGCCACTCACTAAGGTGGCCAGGTCAGCTCTGGGCTGTGTGGGGTTTTTTTGGTGCCCCAGGACAGCTGTGCCCCCCACTGGTGGACCTGCAATATGTGGCTGCCAGAAATGTTAGGTTGTGTCTTCTGAAGGTCACAGACTGGATCTGCTCAAGACGTCCCTTGCAAAATATAATGTCAACAGCTGCAGAGAGGGAAAAAAACAGGGGAAAAAAGCCCTCTTGAGTTTACACTTAAACACGGTGCAGTGAAGCCCGGTGTTATTGTTAGCCAGCAGTGTTTCGAGCCATTATCTGGCTTGACAGTTCCAGGCCTCCAGGCAGCCTTTCTAAATGCTGCTGATGATTTGTTGCAAATGTTAAACAGACATATTGCAATTATTTGTCAGCAATAGAACTCTCCCCTTTGCCCTCCGGTCTTCAGGCACATATGGTGATATGTGGGTTTCATGAGAAATGATCCACTCCTGCATCAGGAAGCAGAGAGCTCCCAAAGCCCATCTTCACAACTCAGTTGTTAGATGACAAACATACATTAGAGGGAAGCAATTGCCCATCACAGAGCCCTCTCAACCTGGTGGCAGATGTGACTGTAATCTTCTTTTAAAATGGATGCAAGGTGCTTTCTCTGGTCAAAACTATTTGCGCCCTCATTGCTGGGGTTGCATGGCAGCAAGCAACCAGGCAGCTGGAAGCCTGTGTGGCTGATCTTACTGAAGTTAGGGAATAATAGCTGAAGCTGATGAATTGGTTTGTTGCTTAAAGATAAGCATGTGCTTAAATGCCTCACCATATTGATTTAGATTCTTTTACACTATTTAAAACTTTAATTTTGGTGAAAGAAAGAGTAACAAAGGGAACATATATTTATTACTGAGATTTATATGCTGTTCAAATAACACTCCAAAGCCTTTTTTGTTTCCTCTGATTATTTTTTGTATGAATAAGGTATGTGAAAAACCTGAGCAATTTTTGATATGTAATAGTGTACTAATCATAAGTAAATACTGTTATCCATAGCAAAGAACTTACCTGACTCAATTTTTAACTTGGTGCAAGGAGAGCCATTCAGAACTGCTAATATGATAAGCTGGGAGTTTTAGTGTCTGGAAAAATGCAGAAATCAGGACAATGACACTGGGATAGGACACTGGAGGAAGCCAAAATAAAAAGGAGAAAATGATGCTGAAGACAATCTGAGTCTGGTTTTATAAACTTTCGCTAAACCAGGGATAAGATGATATTAAACCACCCTAAAAACAAACAAAAAACCTTTTCAATAGCTCATGAGTACATGGAAAGTATTTTTTTGCAAGTCTCAGGCTGCGTTTCCAATCTATGCAAAACTTCCAAAGCTGAGCTGTGGAACCATCTCTGCCTTCCTGCTGCTAGAAGCTTGGGGGATATTTCTGGATATGAGTGCAGGAGCCAGCGTGTGCCCTGCAGCTATGTGCCGCACAAGACGAAACAGCAGCATCCACCTTCCCAGAGCAGCTACAGAGAGTAACAACCGTTGATCCTATCAGTAAGGCATGGGCTGCTTTGAATTGCTAAACTAAATCAGTCATGAAATGGGAAACAGAGTCTTTCAGCCTCACTGAAAGATCAATGCAGTCAGAGATGCTGGAAAGATCCTATGCCTTTTCTATGTTGCTAAAGTTTTATTTAAATAACAAATAGATTAGGGTTTCTGCTTAGCCCTCAGGGTTGACATGATTGTTCTGCCTTCATGTATTTGGTGAATCTCCTACTGATTTTATTGGCAGCTGAGTTACATCCGCAATGAATATTTTGGCAGATCCCACCCAAAAAGCCTACAGTTTTCAATTATTACAGGGATCTTATCCTGATGGCAATTTCTGAGTGAGAAGCATTCTTTCTACTGACAGAGGAAAGGAGACTAACAAACTCAGCCATGGCTTTCAATGCCTCTCTAACCACCAACTAGTGTCTGACTAATGACTTGCCATTATTATTGCAGAAACGTGTTTAAAAACAAATGAAAAGACGAGTGGTTCTTTGGTAACATTTCCCAGCATTGATTTTTTTCATTAAACTAGTCTTATTGGTTTATAAATTTCATCTGCATACAATGGGCACCAGAGTTTCCTTTTCTTTCTATTGAAGATATGCCATATACTGAAATTTTGTTAAAACTTTTATTTCCCATTTACAAAAACACACAATTTTTTGTAAGTCAGCCTCTCCTTATGAAAAGTGCTCGCACAAGCCTCATGGAGGGAAAAATTAAGGTTTATGTCAGGACTTTGAAACTAATGAGCTGTCAACACAGTGTTTCATTTTGTTTCTTCTGCTCCTGGCCCATCAGAGGTCACCTCAAGAAACAGTGCGTGAAATCAGGCCAATAGTAGGTTTTAGATGAATTAGAAAGAGATCTGAATCAGGTATTATCTGGTGCTGAGCCATCTCTAAATAAAGTCAAATTATCCACTTCAGAGCCACCCATTATCTGATCACATTTTTGAGTGGATGATGATGGTTTTTCACTTGGACCACAGTAACCTCCACTTAAATCCTGGCATTGCTGATGAATATATCGTGTGGTCATGCACCCATAACACAGCACTTATTTGAATAAAATTAGCTTCAGAAAACCTATCACAAAAATTAAGCAGATATCTTTTCTGTTCCTTTGACGTGGCATGATTTGGCTACTTTATGCTCAGTAAATAGCCTCTAAATTCAGATGAGAGAGGAGACAATAGGCCAGACTCTGATCTCATTGCTCATATCGCCAAATACCGCATTCTGAAATAGTTCCTCTGAGATGAGCATGCAAAAAAGTGCTGGCCAACAGATTTTGAAAGTTTCTGTCTCCTTTCCCAACACTGAGATTCATTAAAAATACATTAAGTACTGGCAGCATTCACATACAAGAATACAGCAAATCACAGAAGTACACCAGTACACTATCTTTAAACTCTGTTTCAGTTGCTTTGCCTACAGAGAAGTGGGTTTGCTGGTAGTGGAAAGCTTGTGGATGAGTTTGTGTGTGTGGTTCATACACATAGGCATACTTAGATGTACACACATGCTGATAAAAGGTTTGATAGCTTTAAATCAACTAAATTCAGGCATGTGAGTAAACCTACTGACATCGTGACCTAACACCTAGAGCTCCAGCTCATAGACACAAAGCCCTACTTCCAGACTTGCCTGTCACAAGAACATATGGATAAGTTAGTCTTGCACGTGTGACACATCACCACCAAAGTCAATGGTTCTGATGTTCAAATCTGAGAGGTAGACATACTGCCTTGACTGACTTCAGAGAAGCAAAGATGCTTTGAAACTCTTTGCCAGCAGGAGCTCATAAGCCAGGACAGACCCTTGATCAAAGATGTGTATTCCCAAAAGCGGCCTGAGACTGAAGCAAGGCATTTAAAGGGAGGATGGCAGAATGGGCTTTAAAGACTGAAATATGTGAGGACAGAGTTTCCTGCCACTTGGGAGTATCTCATTATTCACAAAATGCCAACTCTTTAATTCATATAAACAACAGTGTATCATCTTTCCATCATTAATGTAGGAAATGGCTAGAAAGAACAGGTTTTGTTCTAAGTGTTGAAGTGACATGTTGCTCTCTTCTTCTTGCTTTCCATGTCTGTTGCAGACTGCCCCTCTCCCTACTGACTTTTGGGCATATTCTGAAAGGTTAGACCTTGAAAAAGGATTGAGCCATATTTATTTTTAAGTTTCTCCATCGAAATAAAAAGGGCACCTTGAAATATGAAGGAATATTTTATATAACTGCAAGGTAAAGGAATCTTTAGTTTCATGGATTAGCCATGCCCGCCTTTTTAATTCAGGGACAGAAGATGAACTGTAACTGTACTAGTTCCCTAATTGCAGGGGTTTTATGAATATAATTAGATTTTTCTCTTTTTTGCTGTATCCATCCTGCTCTTTTTGTACTTTAAAAGATTTCTTTGTTTAGAATTGTAATGATTTCTGTTAGAAATTATATTCATTTCAGCTCCTGTCTTTTATAGTATTGATGGATGCTGTTAAAGGACAGCTTTGCTTTGTGCATAGCTGGCTGCATTTTCATAGTACATAAAAGGATTTCTGCATAATGGTAGACTATGGACTTGCCAGCGTTGAATGGGGTGACAGAGGGAGTCATTCTTTTAATCACCCCAAGGATATGCAGAAAGTCACTCTTGGCAGTTTTTCATCTGTTTCATCTGTTCATCTGTTCTAGCTGTAGTTTCTGTCAGCCCCTTGCTCTGTCCATCACTGTCTCTAGCAGACTCTAGCAATTCTGCCACAGACAAAACTCCCACCCTCAGTGCATTAGTTACCACCATTGCACTGTTCTTGTTGCAGAGTCAGCTGAATGGGTCGTGTGTTCATATCTCTTGTAGCCACCAAACTACCAGCCTCTGCTGCAAAGGACAAGAGGCATGGGTAAACAAGAGACATTGATATCCAGCATGATCACTGCAGTAGCTCTTTGATAGCCCCAGCTCTTTGTTAAAGGAGCATGATCCAAGCCTTGAGTACATGTTATGGGGTCAACTGTAACACGGTGGCTATTTGTCTTATAAAATATATGCAATCCACTTTGCATATTCACATTACCTCAATGAAGGTTGCAAACTGAAACCTGTGTCCCAGTAAGGAAAAGAGACAAAAAGACCCTCACTTTTCAAGAAGCAAGAAGTAGACGTGGACAGTGGCAAACCTCAGACAGCTTTTGAGGATCAGATTGCTGAAGGCATGAAAATAATAATACAAACTGCTCCAAGCACATCAGGAGCCAGAAGCCTTCCTGGGAGTCTGGAGGGCAGGTAAGTGCAATGGAGTCCATAGGGAAGATTAATTATGTACATCAGTGTTCAAGTAGGGTACCTCACTAGAGCTTTTCTCTACAGGAGACAACGCAGGAGAACTGCCACAAATTGAACACTGGTAGAAGAGGTCTAGGAATGAATCAGTAAGATGAATAATAACAAATTGCCAGGAGCAGATGGACTTCACTCATGAGTTCTAAAGGAACTCAGATATGAAATTGCTCAGCTGTTAATGGGGGTATGTAAATCTGTGGTTTGCATCATTTTCAGCACAGAGGAAGTGAAGGTTGTAACTGGTGTGTTGATTTTTTTAAAGGCTTTAGGGAAGTGTTGCCTGGAAAGCTGCAGGCTGGCAGGACTCTAGGGTGCAAAGGACAAAAATTATACAAAAGAATGGAATTAGAAGACAGTGGGATAAAGATGACAAAATAGGAAGGAAGGAGGCTTTGCAGAGAGCAGCCTCACAAATATTTTTGTGTTTTTAAGGAATCAGTGAGTATGTAGACAAGGGTGATCTCATTGCTACAATATACTAAGATTCTCAAGAGCTTTAAACTATTTCTCTCCGCGGAGGCTCTTAAGAAAATTAAGCTGTCATGGGATAAGAGAGAAGGTCCTTTTGTGATTTAGTAAGTGAATAAAAACTAGGAACAGTGTTCTCAGGTTGAAGTGAGGTTACCTTATGCCATTGCACAGGGACCTGTGACTGAGGCCTTGTTATTCAGGGTGTTCACAAACCATATGCAAAGAGCTGAGGTAATACCATTTCCTGGTGGTACAAGTTTGTTCAGGGCAAAATAAATGTAAGGACCTACAGAAGCTTCTCATGGTACAGAGAGACCTGATAATAAAACAGAAGATGAAATTCACATATTAAGAAATGCAGAATAATGACCATTGTGAAAAAAACATTAATTATACCGTACACAGCGATGAACTGTAGATTAGCTATTAACATTCAGGAAGAGATTTTGGACTCGCTTTGAACAGTACTATGAAAACATTAGCTGAAGGCTCAGTGGGAATGAATCAGAAGGTGCATAGAATTTTAGAAATTATTAGGGAAGGAACAGAGAACATACCAGGAAATGTAATTAGCCACTGTTGAGGCCGCTTGAAATCTATGTATAGCTTTGGTTCCCCTGAGATGTAGAACACAAAAAAGCACACAGAAGTGATGATGTCTGAAAGTGCAAAAGAGCTTCCTCATCAAGAAGCTGAACAAGGAATTATTCTCATTATATGAGAAGCCTTAGGCCTCAAAACAAAAAAGGCCAAAACAAATTTTGAAAAAAATCAAAAGAAGCTTTTTCCTGTGCAAGATATCTTTAAACTGTGGACTCATTGCTGCAGGATATTGTGGATGCCGTATTCATTCATGCTAAAAATTAGGAGACAGATTAATGCAAGAAAAGTGTACCATGCCATTCTGTGATAAGGGGCTGATAAATCCATGATGGGTACAGCCTCAGGAAACTGGGAAAATGGACTAGGGAAGAGATCAGTCTTCATTTAATCTGTTCTTGAACCTTTTCCTTGAACATCTGGAAGGAGCAAATGTCAGTGAAAGGACTCAGGGCAGTGGGGATGTCAGTGCTGTCCTGACTGCAGCTAATCTTCTGCTTCATTGTATAGAGAAATTTTATTTACTTAGAAGAAAGAAGCTAAGCCTCACATTACAGGAACTAATCTTCTAGGTGGACTCCAACAGGCAGCAAACAGATGGATTTTCTGTCTCTTTCTCTGGGTGCTGCCTTTTCTGATTGCATCCCTGTCTTCTTATCATCCTTTTTTTTATTTGACTGTCTGCTGACTGCAGTACCATGTGATTGCTCTTCTTAATTACACATGGACAACATGAAGTGCCCCACCAACTGATCATATTTAATGTATTTCTAATTATATTGCTTTTTAAAATGAACCTGGCATACTGAGTGTAATTCTTCTGTTGTTGTTGCCTTTGGTTTAACTCCGTGGGATGCCCATGGCAACAGCTAAGGAAATGTGAATTTTTGTACAGAAAATCTGAAGTGAGTCATGGGCTTGTGTTATGATTTTGTCATTCTGACTAATCAGTTTGAAGCCCGTCCTGTCCCGATTTTGCCATTTCTTTACTCCGGGCTGAATGCACAGCCACAGTTACATGCTTTGAGAGGAAGCTGGAGTTGTTTCTTATTAAGCTTGATCGCAGGTTGGTTGTGCCACAAGCTCTTAGGAACCTGAGAACTCTTCTTCCCTCAATACCAACCGCTCTCTAAAGGACCTTAGAAAAAGATTTTTTTTTGCCTTTTTTTAAGGGTTATTCCCTTATGGCCTTTTCAAACTAGAACCTCTGACACTTCATTCTCACCCACTCCAGGAAGCATTGTATATTTTGCGTTTAGGGCTAGATTTTAGTTAGCAGGTGTTCTTTCCATATGGCATTTTTTTTTCTACACTAGGATCACATAAAGCTTTAGAAATTAAATCTTATAATTCCCTTAGATGGATTTCATACTAGTTTGACTTTATGGAGGGGAAATAGCAGTGGTTGGAGGTGACGTGAGACAGTCTGAAAGGCAGCCAGCTCCTTTATGTAGGTAACCTCCCAAAGACGTCTCAAAACCTGCCCCTTACTCGATGGCTTTGGCTGGGACAGCTCAGAGGTGACACACCAGGAGGTTACTGGTGTTTGGTGCTCAGGGAGCAGAGCTGGCTTGAGACCATTAATAGCAATTTTAGGAGTCAGACTGAGCTGTCTCCAGCATAGCTTTTATAGTTATAAGGCAGAGCCTCAAAAGCAGCTTTAGCTTTTCTTAGAGTTTCCAGAGCACGCTTCCTCTCCTTGGGGATCTGCGTGTTGCATGATGCACTGATTTAGTTGTAGGAATTATATTGGCAGGCTGTGTCATTCCATTAATCAGGTAGGTCATATACAAAGACCTAACACAGTAACATCCCTGTTGTACATAAAAGCTCATACACACAAATATGCACAAAAAAGATGAATTGTTGAATGATTCAGTTTTAATCTGAATTAATGTTTTCATTCAAGCTGTGGCTCTACTCATGTGGGGAGCACTGGTGCATTTCTAATTTCCTTTTCACACTAAATTGTCAGCATAATCTGCTGGCAGAAGCCAGAACTGCTGAAAAGAGGACAAAGGAAAGGGTTGTGAAGGAGGTGGTAAAAAAACATATATTCTGTCAAACACAGTTAGACTGTCACTCGGGGGGTGGGTGAAAACAGACGGCTGATCTGTGTGATGTGAAAGTGAGCCCTAGTGGGAGTAGGAGAGAGTACCAGGCAGATGGCATGCAGAGCCTGCTGCTGCTTATTGCACTGATCTTGGGTCCCTGTTACCTTGTACTCCTCATTCCACCCATCCACGTCTTTGTTTTACTGATCTTAGAAGTGTATTTACAGCCCCTTACTCAGCAGAATCCCCTCTCCAACTAGACTTCTAGGTGATGGTAGAAGAAATACACCGAATGCTTATAGTTTGGTTAAAGTACTGTACTGTCCTTTGGTATTTTCATTGTTTTCATTACCTTGTTCACAAGTTATTCCCTATTGCATTGTTATTGCTTCTTGCACTAAAAGACAACTTTTAAATAGGTCAGCTACTGCATGGGAAGTAAGATCACTGACCAAACTGGTGTACATATTCAGTTTACATCTCTCGAGTGACTCTTAGTCTTTCTATTCTTTTAAGAAATAAGAATTATAATTAATTAATTAAGGATGTGTCTGAGCTAAGAATAGATCTAAAGAACAGCGAAAAGAGAATTTCATTTCATGAAAGACATTGCCCAAACAACAAGAATGGTTTCCTGTTCAACTCCTTGCTCCAGCCGTTAACTGAATCATTCATTTGGGAAGAGGAAGACCTGATTTCAGCTCAGTCCTGTGAAGGATGCAAATCCAGCTCTACCAAAGTCTAAGCTAATGACCAAATCTCCCTCTTTCCAGCTATTTCTGAGTGCTTCCCCTAGGTGTGATAAAAAATTCCAGACTGGGTGTGAGTAATGCTCTAAAGGAAAATTTCATAAAATCCAGCAGATCTCCAGGAACACTTTTGGGTTTGTGATTCAGCACTTTCTGAAAGGGTCAATTTATCGGAGACATCACTGATTGGCTCCACATGAACTTCCTTTCAAAAAGAAATCTCTTGACTGGTACACCAAGCAGATTTAATCTTGATATCTGTAGGAGAAAATCAATGCAGTACCTCCAGCCATGATGCCTGGCTGTCTTCAGAGCAACTGCATTATAAACAATTCCAATGAATATTTATGGAGAATGCTTTGCAGTTTTTTACTCACTTCTAATCTCTGAGTGATGATCTAACAGGACTTGTGTAACTGCTCTTCCATATGTCCTGGTGATAGACATTAATAAGCGTAATAATGCATGAACAAAATCTGTGATGGCAATGTAAAGTCTTTAAAGTCTACAGTTTCTACTACCTTGACTCTATTTCACAATGCTGCAATCCTGCAAAAGAAGACAATCCATCCTTCAGAAAAATAATTAAAAAGGGAATGCTGTAACAGATAGTTTTCACTACTATCCGAACTCACCAGGTCTTCATTTAATGATTACAGACAGGGAACATCAAAGTCCATTCACAGACACAAGGAACAGCAGTTCTCCTTGCCTTATTCACCTGAGAGAGATGGGACCCTGAACAGCAAGATAGATTTGAGAAAGAGCTACATTGAGAAAGCTCTCAAAAATGAGTCCTCATGCAGTATATCTGTGAGACATGTTTTTACTTTCTTATTATGGCGGACTCACAGAGAATAATGTTTTACTTGTTCTTTGCTTCAGAACAACAAAACTTGCCTTCAAGAGTGCAAATGATGTTAACTATTGAGTATTTTGTCTTCTGGCACCAGAAATAGGCCATGCAGTAACATGATGTCTGTCTGTGCCGGCTCTGGGGAATGACTTCCTAAAGGAGCTGAGTGTAAGAAAACCCAATGTTTTGTTTGATACTGATTCTGCTCTTTCATCCTGAATCATTAGTCCATCCCAGTTTCCTCTGCTGGAAAAGGGTCATTTCTCATCTAGCTAAGCAGTACTTTCTTGGCATTTAGCAAGGGGACATGGAGAAAAAGACAGGGGTATTTGTCAGGAACAAATCAGAGAATGGTGGGGAAAAGAAGATGAAAACAGTTTTCTGAGTCTCCTGAGATGCCCTAAGGACTGTGATCTGGAGCTCACTGTAACAGACTTCCATTCATGCTTGAGGAGTTTTGAAATAGAGTATTTTGGGCCTTATGCTTTCTTGAGCAAGAAGCAGCCATGACGCAAACCCAGCCATCTCTATTGCAATCTCCACCCTAAAGCTAACCCCTCTCAATTGCAGAAATGTAACCCCTCTCAATTGCAGAAATCATCTGGAACAAAAATTTCTTCATTTTGTGACTTTGTACATGAATAATGGCACAAGGCAGCACATAAACCCCCGTTAAAAAACCAAACTGGTTGCTCTCATCCAGTCTTTTGTGCACCAGCAAATGGAAACATTCAACAATCCACCCTTCAGGACATCTCTTGTAACTGCAGATGGTTGTATATTGAGATGGGATCATGCCCAAGCAGATTATGTTCATGCCATGTAGCCTTGATTAGCAAGATTATATCTGACTTCTATCTCATTATATATGATTCCTCTCTTTCCTGCAAAGCAACATCAAAGCCTTCATGAACAAAAATCACCACCAAACTGTAAGTAGGTCTAGTAGCACAGCAGTGTTCACATGACACGTGCATTTCTAAGTGTAAATTGCACACTTCAGCCTCATGGGACATGGATAACATGTTCCCATATTTCTCAGGAAATACGATTTCATATTTCAGAAAAGTGAGCATATTTCTGGTTTGGTTTGCCTCAACAAAAGAGAAAAATGTAGCAATGTGCTGTTGGCATCTATTTATTTGCACAGTGCCTGCTTCTGAAACTGCAGGGCCAGACTTGGCAAAGTTACATTTTTGCTGATAAAGAAAAATGAGCGATGCCTTCCCATTTATGAAGAGGGAAAGTACTGGATTGTGAAATACCACCAGGCTAGTGAGATGCTAACAATACTGCATGTCTGTTAGCCTGTCTAGAGCATCTCAGAGGTCAGACTGTGAGACAAATCTCTTACTGGTTTGTGCTCATTTATGCGTTACACTCAAGGGAGGGAGAAGCAGCATCGTTCAGTGCCCAGGTGAAGTAAGTGTTGTACAAGTGAGGAGACTCAGCCCTACATTCACTGAAGTTTCACATTTCTCAGCCTTTTCAGTGATGCTTAAAATACATGGTGGAACAATCCAGTATGTTACATGATGTGTAGGAAGAGCACACCAAACTGTGCTTTGATAGCTGTGCCTGATGCTCCCACTCAGGCTGAGAGCCACTGCTGTGTGAACCACAGCTGGTGTATGGTGGTAGGGATGGGGGATTTGGGCAGACAGACTAGAAGAGCAGGGACAGCAGAAGAGGTGGGATGAAAGATGATGAACAACCAACAACATCAGGATACATGTGAAAGCAAATTATCCAGAGTCAGGGTTTTTTTTGTCTGTGTGGTTTAATGCTGTACCTATATACAATTAGGCCATACACATGTATACACATAAACACACATAATATATTTAGATCTTCTGTGTTCAGGGCTTAGAGGAAAATCAGTTGTATGAAAACAAGTATCCATAGAAGTTATTTAAAGAAACTGCCTCTCCTAAAGAGAAGGGAGCTGTATCTGCTGTTCCTTGTGGGCATCATTTCTCCCTTTTATACCTGGTGACCTTTAGTTGTAGTGGAGCTGGCTGCTTTGAGGAGGAAGCCCTAAAAGCTTGCTATCAACAGACATATACATGCATACCAGAAGACTTGCTGTTTTCCCATTGATTATAGTCTTGGGTACTGGCACTGACAGATTTTCGAAGGAATATTTAACATGTGTGTCCTGTGCATTTTTGACATCTGTCCCAGATGCAATCTCAGAGGAAGCACCCATGGAATATTTGGCATGTACATGTGTCTGCTTTATGCAGTCTCAATAGCAGGTTGCAGTGTGGCAATCCTGAATCCTTGGGAGAGCAAGTTGTGCAGGAATTGCTGTATAAGTTATGTAGCGATAATAAGGTCCCTTAACAGATTCCACTCATTAGCTCAGAGGAGTAAAACAATGCCTGCATACCCCAGAGTATAATAATCTAGTCCCATGTGACTCCAGACTCCCAGACATCCAGGAGCCCAAATAATAGGTGAGCTCAGAGGGATTAAATTTGCTTCAGATCAGGAAGAATAAGAGTTAAGGTTTCTGTCTTGATCAAGATGGAATGTGTCCTAACTGGGGCTCTGCATAGACTCCTGGAAACTCACGGCCTTTTGAAAAAGCATATGGAGTAAATAAGACAATGCAGGTCAGAGAAGTGGGAGGAAGGGACAGGGCTGAAATGTGGCTCTTAATCCTTTTGTGGTTTACCTCTAATTGCATGTTGTGCAGGCAGCACCACACACCAGCTAAGATAGTATTATCTCTTGTGTTTCATGGTGCCAACAAAAACCTCTTCAAAAAAATATGTCTCTTTCCAGCTGGTGTATATAATGTTCTTCATTATTTATGAACTTGCCTACAACACGCAGAAGAGTGAGTTCTGTTTGATGGCTCCTGGTTCAAAAGGGTTGGTGGCTTCCCTTGCTGTTCCATATTCTTTGTCTGAAGCACCAGAAAGCCTCATATACTGCAGGTTGCTTAAGCAGTCAGAGCCAAAAAGTTGCTGCTGATGATAGAGAAAAAGTTTGTAGGAAATAGGACACGAAGTTCAGCAAAGCAAAGGATTCCACTCAATTTCCAAAAATACAGTGATTAAATCCAGCTTTATGGCCTGACAGACATCTCCCAGGGCCAAGGCCACTGACAGCACAAGCCTTGGGAAGGAGTTTAGCTGGTGTGGAGGCCAGCTGCCCTCCAGCAAACTCTGTGGCTAGATGTGACAGTCTGAGTCACAGTGCCGGTGACATCCGTGGCCCATGGTGAGCATGCATGTCTTGTGTCCACACCACTTAGAAGAGACTTTTTTAATGTAGCTTGAGCTCATGGTGTAGACAGGACTGTCAAAAAGGAGGAGCTGCTGTCTGTACAGAAATGGTATACTACTCTGTGTGGAGTACCAAGGGATGCCAAAGATTTCTGCAAAGTGTGTCTGTCTGTCTGTCCTGGAGAAGCTGTTTCTGTCACTGACAAGCAGCCAAATGTGGGAAAAAACCTCTGTCATCAATGTGCAGCAATGCTCCCATAACTGTTTCAGAGAAGAGTGATGAATACCGCATCCAAATGAAGCCACTGGGGGAAATTAAACTGCTTGTAATGACCTACATTGGAATTTGGCTGCAACACTGGGACTAATGACTTGGCTCTCCTGTGGCAAGTGGCAGGGCAGCTTGTCAGAGATGATCAGCTTACAGCTGCCCTATAAAGGCAGCTCCAGCACAGTACTCCTCAGCCCCGTCCCATGACAATGCTTACAGAAGACTTAGGTTTTGGTTTGATAGGGAGAAGGAAGTTAAAGCAGACAGATAGCAAAGGCATGAAGTTTGAGGCTGCAAAGCAATATGGGAGCTTTAGTGTGCTATAGCATATATAGTGCATAATGTTTCACATGAGGGCCTAATAGCTTTTAAATTGGGTGCTTTAGGATATGGTCAGATGATCACAGGTGAAGGAGTTAGTGTGTGTTAAGAGGTACTGCTCATTACTACAGATTTCCATTGCTCAGCTGGGAGATGTTAACTGTCTGGAAGAGTGCTTCTAGTCCAATGCAATGGGAACTTCAATTATATTCAGTGTTCTGGTCACCATCTCCTCCCCGAAGACTGAAAGTAATCTTAATACTCAACCAACATAAGATTCTTTAAGCTTAAAAATACATTGGGTCTAGTTTGACCTATTTGTAGGTCACGCAATTTAAGTATTAAATCCTACTTAAGACAATGATAGAACCTCTTGCAGAAAAAGATCTGCAAACACAGAGATGTGATCATCTCTATCAGGAAGTATGAAGCACCAGTAATGAATGCAATAAGTGCACACAGTTTACATGATGTACAAGTCTGATGTTCATCATGATCCACTAAGTTACAGCGTCATTAAAGAACTATGCATATTATCAGCTGACATAATTTCTGGGAACTCTGGGCCTGGACCACCTCTATGAACCCTGTGCATAGGATAACTCAACCACAGATGCATTGGATCCTAGCATATATGGAAAGATCTAACCAATCTCCAATAAAACCTATGAGAAAAGAACAGCAAAAAGTATGTGTACTGAGTGTGGGCTGCCCATAGGAGCTATTCTCTCAAGCTAGGCAGACAGCTTCCAGACAAGCCTGCTGCCGAAGCAGAGTGAAACCTCTTTAAATGTAGCTAAGACTGATTTTCTTACATTCTTGCTCTTGAATGAGTCTGTAGCCATATGAAGTATTACTTCTTTTGAGCTGCAGTGATTAATTCTCACTGGGTAAATAGCACTGATCTATGGCTGACTTCTTGTCTCTTAGATTTCACCACTAACTTCCATTAATATTCGGGCTCATTGAATTCAAATATGTTGCTCCCTCCCAGATCATCAGCAATGGATTTAACTGGAACACTTGCACAAACAAGCACTACAGGAAATGCAAAGAACCCCTCTTTTTATTCTGGTCAGAACCAAACAGAGAAGAATTCTCTATAATTACCAGTGAGAAATCCCTGACAGGCAGACATAATGAAGATTGGGGTAGTGAACGTGTGTATGTGTGTTGGGTGAAGATGTCGTGAAGCCACAGCCACAGAGCTGGGCCTAAACTCCTCTAACTGGAATATGCACAGGATTTCTTAATGCTCCACAGCACTTTCCATGCTTAAAGCATGGGCTGGAAAGCAGGCAGCTGCACGGCTGGAGGAGGGGAAAATTACATTTATTTTCTCTTGACAGATCACTCCATTTTATGAGGGTTATCTGCTGCACTAAGCAAATATTTAAATAAGGTGGCCCAGAGAATATTACAGAAGGATTTACTATAACATAGATCTCATCAGAGATTCATAGATTTTTAGGACCTGAAGATCATGTAGGGATTGCTATTATTATTACTAATTCATGTTTATTATTGTAGTAGTGACTGGAACTATCCACACTGGGGAACTCCTTGGACAGGCTGGCTGCAGCCCCAAGACAGCTGATGGGATAGAGTGGGCAAGGGGTACGTTGCTGGTTGGTACCTGCCTGCCCCACACCAAACCATCACATCCCGCAGCAGGCTGGTAACAGGGCAGCTACAGCATCATCCACTGAGATAAACCTGCTCTTGGCATCAAGACACAGATTAGGGGCTTTTCTCTGTCCCCAACTGCATATACCCTAAAAAAACCCCCAAACCTTGCTTCTCTGATTTTCTTCGTGAGAAAAGCCACAGATTCCCCTGCATCATACAAATTGAGTCCATGTAGCCGAGAAGAAGATGAAGCATTTGGTACCAGCAGTGACACCATCCTGTCTGCCTCTCCAGGGGACCGCCTTGCTGGTTCTCCATGCAGAGATGGGGCTGAAACAGACATCACTGCTCAATTTTTCACCTTTCCACAGAAAAAGACAGTACTGAGATAGGGACATATGGTCTCGCATGTGTATCTCGATTGCCCTCTAGTGCTGAGCTTCCCCTCTGTACAGGATCTTCCGCTCAGGCAGGATTTTGAGCTGCTGAGAAAATTCAATTCACATTTAGGGTTTTATTTTGTTAATTAAAATGCTTATTGATGACTGGAGAGAAGCTGCCAGCTAGCCAAGAAGCAATATCCTGAGCCAAATAGCAGAAAAGCAGTTTGAAAGAGTGATTTCATCATCAGCCAATGGGAAATTGAACTCTAAAGCAGATTATACCATCGGATTGTCCAAGGCAGTTTGTTAAAATTGTAAAGGAGCTGCCAGCTATTTGCAGCATTAAACATACTGCATCCTGGAGAATTAAAAAGTCCTTAATGTGTTAGACCAGTCAATAGCAATTTGTTATCTTCTAGAAATACACAGGCTACTGTCTTTATCAGACTCTGGGTTAAATTAAATACTTTTCCCTCCCAAATTTGCATCTACAATGTCATTTATAATGCATTGTTTAATGCCCCATAGAAAATCCAACTTTCTTTCATTACACATGCTAGAACCAGAAAAGAAGTGGCTTTAAATAAATCCTGGTGTCTAAATTGTCATTATTAAGCTTCAGAGTTAAAACAGGTGAGCAAAGTAAAATCACTTGCTTTTATGCTGTAGGACTAATCACTAATATTGCTCCTTATGATCCTAAATATAACCAGAAGAATAAGCTTCAGCTGTCTCATGTTAGCGAGAAAATTTCCTTCCCCATGCCAATTACTAAGCTCAAATCCATGCTTGGAACAAGCCCTGTGTCTGTCCCACTCTTCTTGCAAAAATATTAATTTTAGTCAAGAGTTAAATATCTCATGGAAACCTTGTTTCCTCCAGCCCTGGTACCTAACCAGGCTTACCAGGTCTATGTAAATGACATTCATTTTAAGATGTGATCTTTAATAGGCAAACTGCAACTCTACAGTCATCCCTGGAAGACTGTCTTCCTTAAAGGTGAAAATGAATGAATTTTCATGAAGGTGTTTTTATTATAATCATATTTCAATACCATGAATCATCCTGAGTGCTCCAGGGTGTTTACAAAAGCAAATTATTATGCAAATTTTTTACATCCAATATGACAGTCATGAAGATTTGGAATAAGAAAGCTCTGTTTTAGTATGATCATGCACTGTATGATACCTTCCCATTTTAGATAACACATTCAAATAAGACTTACTAAAAATAGTGAACAAATCAAGAAGCTCCTGTCCTTTCTTTTTATTTTATTATATTCACATATCTCTGTATTTTCTGTAAGCTTCTGTGCCAAGGGACAGTGGTTTTCCAATATGGGCTGTCCTGTCTTAAAATCATGATGGTGATCTTTCAGCTTGTGAAAAAGAGAAATATATGTGTATTTCAGAAATTATCGACCTGGTTCCATAAAATGAGAAGGTGATGAAACAAAGCCCTAAAACCTCAGGAAATGCCTTTTGTATTTGTCTTGCAGCTGAGGGGACAATCTATGCATTGCACACCCAAAAAATCCCACATATATTTAACAACAGTGGCCTCTGGTGGAGTTTTGGCTGAGTACTAATAATTTACTCGAGGTTGGAGACATCTGGGCTTGATAATAGCTCTGAGGTTATGGATTGGATCTCAGAAACACACCCCTAAGCATTAATGCTTCCAAGTAAGTCAGAATTGGGCCTTTAATTAATGCCGACCCAATTTTAGCATGTGCCTCAGTGTGTATTTAATGCTGCTGTGCTCCTAATCACTTAGAAATTCATGGGTGACGCTGCCTGAATATTCTGCTACATCTTCCTTCCTCCTAATATATTCAAAAGGCAGTTTGGGGGCAACGCAAGTACAATCTGGGCTTTTCTTTTTGCCCAGACATTGATTTACACGTATCTGATAGGAATTGAACTTTCTCTCAGCTTTCTGCATCTCTGTCACATTTGATAAAAATTCAAAAGTTACTGGGAGATGGGAGGGAAGTGACAAGCCACTCGAGACGAGAATAGAGAGAAGAGACTTTTTATTTCACTAAAAATCTTCTAGGATTAGTGAGCCACCCCAACTACTTTCTTAGGCTTTGGTTTGGCAACCTGTTCCCATTTAATAAGCACGTAAGCATATGCTTACCCTTAAGTACCAGTTTACATCCCATCTGGCTCAAGTCAACTGCTTGTGTATGTGTTTTTCTAAGGGCAACCTATGCATCTGCTAAAATTCTTTGCCAAATTGCAGTCTCCATTTCTTGTTTGGATACCCAGATTGATTTCTGTGACTTAGATCCATGCCTTGCAAGGCTTAGTCCAGGACTTAAACCATTAGGTCATATTGCTTATAATACTCACCCACACCCTTCTACATTTTAAAACACATTATGATAGTAGCAAAGCTTCACTTGATCTTATCACTGCAATATAGTTGTAAGTAGCTGATCAAAGTGAAATGTATTCTGTTTAATTAGCTTTCCCAGTGACCTGAGTGTGCTACCACGAGAAATCATCATGCGTCACTATGGCCTTATGTACTTGTAAAAAGACATATACCCCTCCCAGCATTAAGGACACTGTCAGCATTCGCCCTCCAGTCTGACAGATATGTGGGACATGAAATACATTTCATGATACGCTATTCTTTACTCAGCCAGCACTTAATGACTGGAGCTTCAGGCCAAATGCAGAATCCTAAAATGAGGCCATCAACATCACCCAATTACTGCTGTTATTAAAAACGCCAAGTGTAATCATAATAATAATTAGACACTTATTACGCAGTGCTGCCTAAGGAATATACTCTATGTGTGTAAGATGTCATGCAAGCCCTATTAGTAGAGCTGGGCAATCTCACCACCTCCACATTAATGCATGAGATAAAATTGCATTTGACTGCAAACTGCCTCTGTAAATCCAGTTTTCTCAGTCTTTCACCTTCTAAAGGTTTATTTTTGGTTTTTTAATACTGCAACTGGTTATACTCTTCCGAAGTTTATATCCTGCCACTAACACCCTCCCAAAGACTCTAAACATCCAGAGAAATGTCTCCCTTTGATCTGTTATTTATTATCAAACAATTATCCAGACAGACAAGTTACACCCACATCCAGTTGGTGCATCACATGCCAGAAAAGCAGTGGTCCAGAAGAGAAGGGACACACTTAGTACCAGATGCTTTTTATTGACTTCAGGCAAATACTTTCCCCTCCTTGAACTTCTGTTGCTCATCTGTAAAATGGGCCTAAACCCCGTATTATTCTTTGTGAAAATTCTTGGGTTAAAGTCCTACAGAAATGTGCTAAATATAAGTGTATTAGTCATAAGTGTGCTAATTATGTTGAAGATTACCATGTCCACAGTTGATCTGTACCCAAGTTGCCATTTGAAAGCCAGGCTTCCAGTTCCTTCCAAATGTATAAAATGCAAGCTGATACGGTTCCTTTGTCCCAAACTACCGCATTGCGCACTGAGAGTAATCTCTCTGGTTTTGCAACATTCTAGCAAAATCACAGCTTTTGAAAGAGATTATATGGCGTAATTTGGCTCCAGTGATCATTCAATCCTGGCATCTGTTTTATTGCTTTATGTATCGTGGAATTAAGAGAGATTATCTTCTTGATTATTCCCTGTAGTCTGCAAGGCAGATGGAGAGAAAGCAAATTGTGTTTTGTCATCGTGCTGCCATTATGTACTCAAATCTCTTCTCTGGTCATTGTCCCAGAGTGACAGAAGTATGGGAATCATCTGCAGATGAGATACGGATCTGTAAGGCAAGGGTCAATACAGGGTTCACATAGATCGTGCCTGCATGACTGGTCACAACATCTTCAGACCTTTAAGAACCTTACATTAGCTTTCTTTTTCCAGCATGGGCCTGATAGTCAGGAAAGAAAACCTGTGTAGTCCAGTAAGATCATGTAGTCCATCTCACCCAATGATGACCTCTAGCAGGAACTCAGAATAGTTCAGAGACTAAATCTGAGAGAACACCTGTGGAATCCGAACTGCTGTACTCGCCCATGTATTATCAGGCTAGGCTAAAGCTATATCTTTCCCGAGAATTCCTTGTTCTTTGCTCTGTTCCATTCTTGTAAGTGCCAGGACTGTATACTGACTATGAAGCATGGCTGAAGGTGAGGCCGAGAGAGGTCTTTTGGAATTCATACTCCCACAGATGCCACACACACAGAATGGCTTTTGGAAAAAGCACTGACCTCTGGTTAGAAAAGTGGATGACCTGGAGGAGAAAGAAAGGCAGCAGGAAGCCATGGTGAGGCCCACGTACCACCCTCATGGATAACACTCGTATGCCAGTGGATGAGCCATGGGCTCAGTGAGTCCATAAAACTTATTGCATTTATTGCTCTGAGTCACTTATCATGAAGTGTGTGCAAGCCTTCAAAGCAAAGGTGGGCTGCCATGATAAGTGACTTTTTCCAGGAGTTTAAAGAGAAAAATAAGTTCCTCCTTCCTGCCCTCCCTTAGACCCTCCTGGCTCCATGCCCATGGGTCTTCTTCCCAGTGCCAGAGTTCCGCCTCCCTGTGACAGCCATGCTCTCTAATGGGTCACACTTCCCCTGCCTGCACTTGTTATACACTATCCACCAGTGCCACTACATCTCAGTCCAATGGGAATCAAACTCGCTATTTATTTTTGGGGATGGTTTTCTTTCCCAGCCACCTGTGCTGCCTGATTTTCCTCTGATGTAATCAGCCTGGAAAGTGAATTTAAGCTTATCCTTTGATTTTTCTCCCCAGCTTTCCATCTGCACAGTCTCCTTGATTTTCTGGATGGGGAAATGCTCCATGTAGATTTGAAGTGGAGGTATCTTCCTTTGCCTAACTGTCTATTACAAAATGGCTCCTTCTCTGCTGTGGCTAAATGAAACGAAACACTGCTGGTGTGGACGAGGGTAGAAGAGCAAGAAGGACAGCGTGTATGATGGCATGGCCCATAGGAATGTAACAGTGAGAAAAATATGGTAGGGAAAAATAAAACAATCCAAAAAGAGAGTGAGAGGACACAAAGATTCAGCTGTGAAAATACCGAATTTATAATCTAAGCATTTCAGCTGAGGCCAAACTTGCTCCTAAACATAACTTCAGCTGCCCCAACCCTTTCTGTCCCAAACAAGGAGCAAAGGGCTGGCTGCGGGACTTTACTGCTTTTCCTTTCAGGGAGAGGCTGCTAGCCCTGGGCCCACCCTCACCAGATACATCCCCAGAAGGAGGGGAGCTTCTCTGAATGTACTAATCCCCAAAGTAATGATGCGTCCTGTGAGTTTCATGACATCAAACACTGGGAGGAGAGGGGGTAATTACCACCACAGTGACTGCAGCAAGCCGTCAGCAGTAATGCTAGTTCTGAGCATGCGGCTTTTATTGGGTCATGAGGAAATGGCGTGGGGCTGGTGAGAAGTCTCTGCTCAGCAGGAACAAGAGAAATGGGCCAAATTAAATACTGTAATGAAATATCAATGAAATAGAAGCCAGTTTGGAGAAGGCTGTGTTCATATCCCAGCCTGAGTGTAGCTGCAGAGGGATGATGGGGTCATGGAAGGCACCACCTCTTAGACCTCTTTCCTATAAATTCACACCTATCCTTATCTAGAGAGATATTTTTGCATACCCAGGCATACATTTATGCTTGCCCTTTGCTTCTAGAATGGTAGGGACCTTGATGCTGTGTAATGAGCTAGGATTTGGTATTACATGCAAGTACCACTTGCAGTAAAAATCATGCTCACATATCCTTTAAGAGTGATGCCCCTGACTCTAAGTCTTTGACAAATATTTGGCAGCAGTTTGACAAGGAGATCTCACAGGTTTGCCAGGTCCTTACGTTCTGTCAGCTGATAAATTCAGCCTGCTGACAGCCAAAAGAGCAGCGTGGTTTGCAAGAGAGCAGGAAGGTGTATCAGCAGCTCAAGATGCAGTACAAAAAGAGTGGCTTAGAAGGCCACAGCAAAGGGAAACTGTGTGCACAAGTAGATGCAGGACATTGTACGACTGGAGTGAAGCAGGAGGAGAGAGGATCATTGGGGCACACTAGGGAAATAATGGCATGTGAGATTTGAGAACCATTTAAAGAATTATAGATGGCACCTTCCAGAGCAAAATTACATTTTCTAAATGAGAACCAAGAAAGTATCCTCACACCAAACACCATCTTTAATTTCTTCTATATGAGCTCCTTTGGGGCAGGGGGGAGTTGTTAAGGATGAAAGCTAGCCATTGAACAAGATGAAATATTAGTATATTAAATGCCACAAGACTTTGGTGTCCAGAAAGGTATCTGATTTCAAACCACGCTGCTCATGGAGGGCAAGGTTTTCTGGCTTATTTTCTTTTTTTTTTTTTAATTAAAGCTCACTTTGCAAGTGTCAATCACAGCCCATGATTGCTATCTCATCAGGTTTGTGTCAAAGCCTCTAAGAAGTTATGATACCTAGGGCGCTGGCCCCCCTCCCTCGCAGCTCACTGCTGGCTGAGGAATGATGTAGCACGGAATAGGTACCCAACATGATACGTACACCAGACTGGGCATTCACATCCAACTCTGACTAGTGCAAAAAGAATTCAGTATTGACAGGCCCATCTATGCATACCAGGCTCAGACCATCCTCGATTTTCCAGTTAGAAACTAGAAATCTAAACCACATTTCTAAGCGTATTTGGCTTTCCAGCTGAAGTGAGCGCTGCGTGTCATCTGTTTCAGTGGTACAGCCCAGCATGGGAGACTAACAAATAGTGCTGCATTGAAACAGAGTTATCACTGACTTTATGAGGTATTTGTACAATCTTGCACCCACAATTAAAGCAGTAAAATGATATGAATCATAAATTCATTGATTTTTAAGGCCAGAAGGGACCTTCTTGATTATCTTGTTTGATTTCTTGGTCTGGCATAATATAAGCTGGAGATTTGCACCCTGAGGAACCTCTGTCTGGCCCAGAGTATCTACTTGGACTAGAAAGAGCACGCTTTTCAGAAATACACCCTTTCCTGGCTTTAGGCCTTTACATCTCTAGATAAGGGTATCACTGAAGATTTTGTACTGTGCTTCTCAATTGAATTTGTTGGGCTTCAGCTTTGAGCAACTATGTAATGTTTTGGTCATTCCTGGCTATTTTGCCACTGAACTATCTATGATTATCCCATTAAAAAATGACATGGACCTGTTAGATCCAAGGGAAAAAAGAAAAAATAAAGTCCATCTAATCCAGTGAATCTAATTCACTTTTCTGTGGCCTCTATGCAAAGACACCAGTGGGTTTTCTTGCCAATCAGAATAATTTGTACAACACTGCAGGCAAAATTACCCCATCTGGTAAATTCCTTGCGGAGCAAGGGTGTATTTATTGTTGCTATATGATTGCTTAATCCCTTCGTAGTTTGCGATCTGGTACTGGAGGAACATAACTGAAACACAGTGTTTAATTACATTCACAGGCTTTTGATGCTCTTAAGAAAGGAGTGAGAAAGACTTGTGAAGTTAAGAACTAGGCCAACAGCATGGGGAAATGGTAGGTGCTATTAAGGCTTCTCTTTCTGGTGTATATGAATTAGGTTTCCCCATAGGCATCCTGGCTAGAAAAAAAATTAATCTATCACACATAGGGACTAGATTCAGAGCAAGTTATCTGTTATGAAACAACAGCAATTGAGTTTGGGGTAAATTAAATGAGACAAAATGCCAGCCTTTTCCAAATCAGTGGAAATATCTCACTGCATCTTACTCTCAAAATTAATTTGAAATGTTAATTTATTTTTCAGAACCAAATCTGTAGTGCAAAAAAATCTTAATGCTGAAAGCAAGAGCGATACAGATATAGTGGATTTGAAGTCAGTGCACAGTGTACTTTCTTCTCCGCTGAGCTATTTCTAAGTGATATTCCTCTCCACATTCACACTCACACTGCAGTGCAGCCACATTCCCCTGACAGCATGTACACTCTTTTATTTTCATATAGCATGCAAGCAGGGGAAATCCTGCCTTGATCCTGTACATAGCTGCCTTAAACATTCTTCAGAATTAAGTGCAAATTATATCGCAAAAGCCACCAACAATAAAAAAATAAAAATATAATTACTATAACTTGGTTACAACCGTGGAAAGCACTGCCAGATTTTAAAGACTTGCTTCCACCATCCAAACCATCCTGGTTATGCTTGAAGTGTGATAAAAGAAATCACATTACCTATTCTATAATCCATTATCCATCAAAGGCCAGCATGTATTAAACCAGGATTACAAAATTCTGTTTTCAGGTTAGAAGTTTCCGGAGATCTAACTCCTCTGAAGAACTTCAACCCAAAAGTCAAACATCATAAATAACTAGACAAAGGATGCTGAAAATTACAGCAGAGTTAGGAATATCTACAGTGCCTTTATATGCATCTTTGATTTTTCTTTCATGGGAAAATACTGGCTTTCAGGTAAGACCATCATATAACATAAGCAGCTGCTCTGAACCATTTATAATTCCCAAGCAGGGAATATTTAAACTGCCCGGTCAATTGTGTCTGTTTATATACCCTCTTCTAATGACAAATAAAAGGCAGTTTCTAAGAGACAGAGGGCTGTGATATTAAATGCAGTTTCTCCTGTGGACGTATCCCTCTACAAAGTCAGAATATGGCAACTAGCTCAGCTTTTAGTAACTCTCTAGCAGACATTTATGCTAGAACAAATTAATTCTGCCTGAGATGTCAGCAGTAATCTGCAGCTATCAAAATAACAGTAATCTCTGTGATCTGCATCATATTTCTACACCCCTCAGCAGCTGGAACATTGAGGATAAGTGCATCATGATGCATTAACTAAGCAAGGAAACAGCTTCAGCCACAGTATTTAAATGGTCTAATATAAGGATGAGATGTTATTGGCTAAATTTTGCCTTCACTTACATCTGTAAATATATGTGGTTTCTTGAGAGAGAGCAGAGGACAGTCTTGCCTTGTAAATATTTGGAGTATATGTTATACCATATGACAGTAATTCATGTGTGACTCGCCAGTTGTCCTTTTGAGTAGGTGATTTTGCAGATGATGAGAGCAGTCCCTTGTCATTAAAGTTACAAAGAAAAGGACCTGTGGTATTCTACACTAATAACCCCAAACCCCATATCCCACAGCAGCCAGACAGATTGCAAGGGTGTGGATATATTTAAATCAATTATATTTATAGAAGAGGATATCTCTTTTTCCTCATATGCCATGCAGATTATTAAAGGCTTTATATTGTCACTTAATCTGACACTGAAGTCAAACCCAGCAACCCAACTGCGATGATTAACTTCTGGTTTACTTATTTTCTTCAGCAGAGGGAGCTTGAGTCTACAGCAAAGAGCCTCTGCCTTCTTTTACATGTATTCCCCAGCCTGTCATCATTAGCACGCCCCAATGCCGCGAATATTTGTGGGTAAATGAGAAGAGGAATCGTGGCACTTGGGAACAGCTCTGAAAAGCTGCCCTGCCTTCTGGATCAGAAGAGCATTGGGCAATTTGACATGTGCTCGATGCACCCAACCCACAGCCCTTTGCCAGAAGGACTTCACATCAGGTTCAAGTCAAAGAGCAGTCTGAGACGGGAGTGAAACCATGTGAAAACTGATCTTAGGCTTGGTCAAATCAGCACAGGGTGAAAGCAGAGTGAGTTTAAGTAGCTGGAGGATTAGTCCAGATTTTACCAGGGATGGGATTAGGTATCCTTGGTGCCACTCAGTGCCATCCCTTGAGGATTGGATCTGAAAATCTAAATCATGCATGGAGCAGGAGGAGGGTCACTAGCCATGTTGAGAAAAGTGGCACAGGGAATGAATTTGAAACCAGGTTTCTTAGAAAGCTTTTCTCACTACAGGTTGGCACAGCAGGGGGTTGTTGTATCAGGCATCTGCAAACTGTTTGCATTTTCCTGGGGAAGCAGGAAGAGAGGCTGCCACTGCAAGTGCCATGGGAATGTTCACCCTGCTATGAGCCCACTGTCTGGCACTAATCACAGCTCCAGCTACCCTGGCCTATAGTCTTTAACAAAAAGATTTCTGCTTCAACCAAAGCAAATAAAACACTGAGTTCCCCAAGTAGCTCTGATCAAAGTCATGTTCATTGGATCTCAGGGCCCCTGGGAGAATTGTTCAAAGTCATCCCTTGCAGTGGTCAGTAGCTGAGCAAGGCACTTGCATGTTGCCATTTCAGTGTGGAAACACTGGCCTGAACATTTTAATGTTTGGAAACATAACAGGATGCAATTAGTACTTGTAACTCGTTCTGAGATAGCTGAGGATGGGAACACATTTCAGAATAGAAAGTTAAGCATGCAGGTATTAAAATTACTGCAATAAAAATGTATGTTGAAAGAATTAGAAACAAACCCCGTAAGACGGACTTCTTAGACCTTTTCCTATGCACTAGAGTAGTTATCTGATTTTATTCCTCTAACAGGCCATGATCCATGGGAAAATACTTCTATAAAACAGCCATTAACTAATTAATAACTTTCTGGTTTGAGTTGCCTGCTTATAATCCATCTTTTCCCACATATTCAAGTAAGTTAAAGCTGTATAATTGTAACCTCATAACCACTTGATGGGCAGATGATCTGTTGGGATGGAAGAGGCCTTGAAGAAGTGCCTGCTACCCACTTATTTTCAAGGTAAATGAAACAAACTGCAAATCAAGGACACCATTAAAGCTTGCCCATATAAAGCAAGGGTCTAGTTCAGGGCTGTCTGATTGAGTATGCATTGGATCAGGCCCAAATTGCAATTGGTTTGCATATTTCCCAAAGAAATGACAGTACATAAAACACCCATGAATGCAAATAAGTTGTGTTTTTTATTTGTATAATTTAACAGAGAGTGGCTTAAAAATTAATGCACACAATAGAATTATACAATATTCTCAGGGGTTCAAACAAGTTGCTGTCCACCCAAGGGAAGGCCAAACTAGTGATTAAAGCTTAACCTCCAGGGAGGAGGAAATCACAGTTGTATTCCCTGAATAGCCACATACTTGTGAAGTCACCAAACTTTTCACGCCTCTGTTCTCCAAACAGGGACAGAGCCTATTTACGCAGGTTCACCAGCCCATCCACATTTGTATGTTGATAGCAGAGCAGCGAGCGATGGTGTTGAAAGGCAAATTACCTTTTGACTTGGTTCCATATATGCATTTATATTTGTGCCATGAAAAGAGCAGTGCCCAGTTCTCATATGTCTTTGCTTGTAATATATATTTTTTACCCCATCTATGCCTTGCCTTCTCTTCTCCCACCACTCTCTCTTTTCATAAGCGTTCACAGTTATCATTCCCAAGAACATCTGAAAAAAAAAGGGATGGCATCACTCTACAGCTCCCCCTTTTCTGACTCTCTTGAGGAGCTCTGTGTCGTATTGTCAGTGTTTTATATATTTACACCAACAGAAGAGGCCTGGGATGTGGGCTTTTTCGTTTATATGAGTCTCACCGCCACAGGGGGTATTTAACTTTCTGCCCTGGTTGCTGTAATTCTCTCTCCAGTGGATATACAGTTCAGATCAGGTTCCTATTGCTGTGATGACAGGCATTCAGCAGGCACTGTAATTGCAGAGTTAAAACAGCTCATTTTCTTACTGGCAAGCTGTAGTTAAAGAGGTGCTAGGAGGCAGCCTGGCTGTCTGCAGAGGAACTGATCAAAGCACTGAAAGGCATCTGGCTTGTCTCTGTTTTCTTTCACCACCCCCCTTGCTGATGGAAGGGAAAAAAAGAGAGAAGGAGAGAAAAAAAGAATGAAAAAAAAAAAGAGGAAAATATAGAAGGAAAAAACTATTAAAAATGAATTTATGAAAATTAATACTTGTACCTTTCCTAAGGGGAAAAGGCAGTGTCTTATTAAAGACACTAAACACACTTGGGTTAGGTCTACTTTTTTTAACTCTCTGTACTTTTAATGAGAAAATTTGGGCTTGTGAATGTTCATTTGTGTCTATTTCCATTAGTTCTTCCCAGTAAGGTAGCTAAACTGCTGGCTAGCACTTTTCACACTGCAGAGAGCAAACTTTCCCCATGTCTGTGTCAGTGTCATCCTTCCTTATCAGACTCAGCATTTTCTCCTTCTGACCTCTACCCTTCCATGAAGGACATATAGCTTTAGCCACAATGCAATGAACAGTGGGATTCTGTACCCCGGATTAAATGCAAAAGTACAAATGAAACACATTTTTGTTTTACTTTTATTTGTTCTAATTCGCTCCAATTCTTCCTGTCATAAATTCCAGCAAATCACAAAGGAAATGGTAAATAGAGTTGACAAACCACTTGAGATGTTCTTATGAAGGATAAAAGAAGGGAAAAATCTCCAACAGCAGAGGAAGACATCTATCAAACAAATTGAGATCAATGGTCCAAAAGTCACTGAGAAGTCAATCAAAATCGTTCTTCCAAAGAGATAAAGAAGCCCCCAGGCAAGGAATGGCTCCATTGACAAATAAAAAGAGATGTTCCATCTTGGGGAAAAGCACTATTCAGGTGAAAATTACTGAAATGTGGCAATCACCTTCTATGAACCAAAGGAATAAAAGGTGATCAGGACAGAAAGAACTAGCAGCTGAGGGCACATGCTCTCCTCCAGCAGCTCTGTGAAGTCCCTGCCTTTACTGGGACTCTGAAAGGAAAAGAAATGGAACATGATCCATTGCATACTATTTGACAACATTTTTCAACAGGGTTTCTAGGCTGGCACAGTGTAAAAGCAACGGGATTTCTGCTGTCTCTTCTGAGACTTCAGTCATCGGAAACTCATCAGGGAGAGGGCTCGTTCTCGCTTTCGCTCCCCTCGCACTTCATTTTTTTCATTCACTATCTCTTGATGGTGACACCATCGACTTCCCACGGACAAAAGAGAAGTTCAGAGTCTTTGAAAGAAGAAAACAAACTCAGTAACTCAACAAGGAGCCTAGACAGGCAATGTTGCAAATTAAGTTGAAAGAGGCCCAGTTACTGCACCATTATTTGATTTCCCCTTCTCTAATCCCTTGCTTGTAATTAGCATAATTTATTAACATATTAGAGCCATGCATGTGAACCCTCTTTATAGTTGCTGAGTGCTCCCTGAGGCTGCCTAGTGAAAGCTTTTCCCCACTGTTTAATAATATGTTACATAAGGAAAACCAGCTTCTGATATAATTTAAATTATGACTTTCCTTTCTGCCTCTGAACACTCATTTCCTTTAAACGAGGTTAATTTCCTTAAATAATGAAAATCCTCCAATTTTAGTTTTCCATTCATTAGACCCCCTTAGTTCCACATGAAAAAGTCACACGCCAAGAGGGAAAAGAAAAAAAAAAAAAAGAAAAAAGAAAAAAAATCCCATTCAACTTCAAACATAACAATCCTGAGAAGAGGATTCCTGTGATCCTGTCTCCTTCCTTTCCTTTCTGGGCTGAGAAGGGCACAAAGCAGACTGTCAGGAGATAAAGATGGACAAGCCACTTTACATCAAACTAGTTTCTCCTATCCAACACATAAGGTCCTCTCAATGCTAAGGACATTTTCAGAGTTGTAAATATGCAATGCTCCTCTGGGGGATCCCAGAGTAGTTTCATGGGCCAACAGCCAAACACAGTTTCTTCTATTCCCCCAGATATTTTCCTTTCTTTCCATCAACCCACTGCCTATAGTTTAGAGAGGATGGGCAAACAAGGCCCTGATAATCAGTCTGATGAAGGTCCATCTCTGGGCACAGCACAAGGCTGTGGCCACAGGACTGCACCTCCTTGACAGCTTCAACAAACCTTTACCTTCACTCCTTGCTCTCCTGAACTAAACTTACTGTTCACATTGCGCATGAATCAGTCACTTTCACTCTTTGCTGTATTTTTTCAAGAGGTAACTTGAAATGTTGAATTGTGGAATTTCCTTCTAGCTCCTCCACATTCTGTGCAGAAATATAAATGCATTTTCTGCTTGAATGCTGGCTCAGGAGTTAGCTAGCCTTAAGTCCATGGCCAAATACTAGCTAAGCAGAAGACATGCTCAAGAAAGGCAAACCCAGTGCAGTAGTGTTTGAAGTACTAGCCAAAAGTTGGTTTTCTGCTCCTTCTCTGGCTGCTTGTGTGATGTTTAGCTCACCCAGTATGTAAGTGCTTGACTCTAGCTGAGTTCAACACGATTTAGCTGCTAATACCTTTGAGGATTTAGGCCTCTGTTATATTTCAATAAACTGGGAATAAAGTAATTTCTGCACCTTAAAGAACAGCTGTGAGTTATTAAAGCTTGTAGCTGTGTACTCTAGGTAGATAATACCTCCTCCTGTCATTGTAGTGAGCATAGCCTAGCCACAGATGGCATTTTTAGCTGTGGAGTGATGCATAACAGCAGCATCATTCATGTTGATGATAATTTAAATACAGTATTAACCATGTCAACAAAAAGGGCACCCTGCTTTTTTTAAGAAATAAGTACCTAATATAACAAAGCCTCCAGTGTCCTCCCACTGAAAGGCATTATAAACACATCATTTTGGAAACAATAAGAACTGAAAGAAACTCTGAAGAGAACCATGTGCTCGTTGCTCTGCAGGCAGCTCTGTGCTGGACACCTGTCAGACACCAGTGGTGCCCTAGGATGCACAAGGTTCCATTAAGCAGTAAATAATGATGAGGGCTGGACAACGTTCTGCTGAGTTTGGGGCAAAGTTTTGGGTCAAAGCTTATGTTTTCAGCCCCAGTTAACCTTTCTCTAAGGAAGAATCAACCTTAATAACATGAAATGTCAGGAAAATTATGTTAATTTGCAGAGTAAATTTTTTCAGGACCTCAAAGAATTAAGTGAATGTTATTGTTGTTATTACTTGGGTTTTATCAGTGAGGAAGCCCAAGGACAATTAAATTAACTTGCTGCAGATCACAATGCCAGAGATACAAGAAAAAGACATGTTTCCTGACTGTTGCTGGAGACGTATTGACTTGGGAATTTTAGGGGGTGCTTTTCATGAGAAAATGTGTTTCCTGAAACTAAAATTGCTGTGGAAAGGAATAACCTGTCTGACGAGGAATAATTCTTCCTATTAGTTGCAAGATTTATCGCAAAAGGGAGTTACAGAGGTACAGACAGAAGGATTTGGATTTGTCTCCTCTTCCCACCCCAAGTAAATACCACCAGGCCCCAGGCTCCTCGAGGGAGCAGGACTTACATAGCTTCATGCCAGCATGGAACAGGAAAACAAGTTCCCACCCCACTCACTGGTTTTTGACTCACAACACTTGACTAAACCATAGTCTGTGTTCCTCTCTTCTCTCTTCTGAACCTGATTTACTGCAGTATTTATCTGATTCAGGGTTGCTTTTCTTTTATGCTCTCCTCAGGAGCACCAGTGTCTGGGATGTTGCAACATATATAAAGCTTTTGGGTGTATTTATGTGTATTGAAATGTACTTTTCATGGTACAGCTGCACACACCCTTTCCACTATTCAGCCTGCTCTCCTCCCACTTAAAAACAAACCTTTTGAAAGCAGAAGGGAAGAATAATTAAAAAAAAATTGTAATGTGCCTCAGGCAGTGACATGATTGAAACATCACCATTTTGTCTGGAGGGTCACAGGATGGCTTTATGAGAAAGCTTTAAAGCTGCTAACTGTAAAGAACCTTTGATATTCCACCTTTTGTTGTTGCTAACATATTCTGCTCCCTGACTTTTGGAAACAAAGCCTGTTTTGAGGGCCCTGTCGCTTCAACAAATTTGGTGCCAAACATATTATGCCATGGGGCAGTTTGACAATCTGAGAAGATTAATTGAGTAAATACATTTGAGATCTTCCAAGCCGTTTAAGTAATTTAGATACTTAACATGAAGTAGACATCATGGCCCCTTAATCAGCTTTGGGAATTCAATGCTTGATCTTATATGTTTCAGCTAGATGTGGTGTGGTCCCTGTGTGGGGATCTGGGTTTTGGCAAAAAAAAGGATTATGCTAATGGTGGCTTGTGTTTCATCAAAACAGCTAGCAACTAAAAGGAAAAACTAACTGATGTACTGCAAAGTACTTATGGTAACATTAACAGCATACCTGATCAGACAAAATTATTTTCCCACTCTTTAAAATAGTCACTCAGAACTAGGAATGGAGATTTCTATGTCTATGACTATATGTAAGTCTTCTTCACTGTTTTTAGAGAACCAGGAAAGCATGGCAACTATTCCTCACTTAGGAGTTCATATCACATCATTTTCTTGCTAGTCCTGTCTTTCACAGTGATCAGAGAATTATAGAGTTGCAAACTGGTTTAGATTGGAAGGGACCTTAAAGATCATACAGTTCTAACCCCCTGCCATGGGCAGGGACACCTTCCACTAGACCAGGCTGCTCATGAACTAACATTTTCTACAAACGTGTTCAGTTCCCAGAATTGCTTTAATCTTGGAGGCAGTAATAGTTCTCCATTGGTTTGTTTCTAATAGGCTTTGAAACTATCTGATAAGTAGTTGTTCATGGTCAAATGTAAATTTATTTCTAGTTATACATTGGTAAACCAAAAATGTAAAAACAAATCTCAAAATTAAAATTCAGGGGGGCATAAACTCTACTCAAGTAGCTGTAAGGTGGTTCTCAGGGTACGCTTTCCAGGTATGTTTCACTCAAAGAGCAACTCACAGAAATGCTTGCAAGAAACAAATAAGATGGATTGTGAGTGTAAGTGAAAATAATGTGAGGATTTGACTTGAAAAGACATTAATGGGTACTTTCTAAAATCATACTGACATTTATACTTGTACAAGAGTCTTCTTGAGGAAAACATCTGGGTACTTTGTAAGATGCAAGAGCTTTGGAAAAGATCTAGAATTGTGCACTCTAGCCAAAATCAAATGAAGACAAATTAAAACAGAATGGTGCTAGACAAATGAAGCCAAGTCAAACCATAGACACTACTGGGACCTGTCCATCACAGGCTTTTGGCAAAGATTCTTAGCAACTGAAAATGTTTCCACCATTGCCTTTGCAAAGTGAGTGGTCTGGACCTTAGAAAGAGCTGTTCCTTGTGGAAATCAATGGAAATACTTAGCCTTTGGGTCCTGATGGAAAGTTGCCTCTGCTGAGTTTGTCCAGAACCTTCATGACTTTTCCTAGAAATTGTCTTCACCAGCTACCAAAGATAAATGAGAAGCTGAGGCTTGCAATGTCTTTTGTGATACCAATGTTGTGATACTACTGCTGTCTTTTGTGATACCAATGACATGGCATTCTTCTGCCATATTAGAAGAATAAACAGTAATTATTATACATTGTATTTATATGTCTGCAACTTGGGAAGAAAGGGTGCCCTACGCCCTTTTGATATAGAGTAATAAATTATTTTCCTCTTTTTTTCCTGGACCCACCCAAACTCCTGGAGGCTATCTTCTGTAAAAAAGGGATGTACTGGCAACTTACAGAATACATTAATTCTATTTTATACATTTTATTGTCAAATACACTTAACAGATATGGATGCAAAGCATCTGATAAAACTGGCAACTAGTTTATAGGTGGAATACTGATTTTTGACCACCTGGAAGTGATTTTGTCTAGTTTTGAATACTAACTTTGTGTCTTCTGGACAGGTTTGTACTCAAGACATAGAATTTAGACTTCCTTTTAACCCTGGAAGACGATGACAACTAGTTCTAAAGCATCAGTGGGGCCCTTGGGACAGCCTACAAGCTGCCATGAATATTGCCCCTGTTCATAGTATCCAAGAAGACTGTCCACAGGCTTACAGAAGCATAGATGAAGGATTTGAATTTTGACACAGACCATCTCAAATAGTTTTATCTTTCACAGCGTGGCTGTGCCAAGGATTCACCTGCTGAGACTGTTGTGACAGAGAACTGTAAGGCCACAGGGCTGTTCTCAGAAGTCACAGGGCTCAGGCTGTGAATTTTCCAGGGCCACCATCACCTATATGTTTCTATCCACAAGAGAACACACAGCGTGGGAAGAAATTATGATCGGGAGCGTTCCTAAATGATGTGTAAAAAATCAACTTTGTTAATTTAGGATTAATTGAGAATGTGGTGGGCTGACCCTGGCTAGACACTAGTTGCCCACCAGAGCCTCTCCCTCTCTCCCCTCCTCAGATGAACAGGGGAGAGAAAATACAATGAAAGGGTTGTGCATCAAGATAGGACAGGGAGAGATCATTCACCAACTACTGTCATGCGCAAAATAGACTCAACTTGGGGAAATCAGTTTAATTTACTAGTAATCAAATCAGAGTAAGATAATGAGAAATACGTTCAAATATTAAAATATATTCCCCCACCCCTCCCTTCTTCCCAGACGTTACTCCAAATTTTCTCTATCTCCTTCCTGCCAGCAGCACAGAGAACAGGGAATGGGGGTTGTGGTCAATTCATCACACATTGTCTCTGCTGCTCCTTCCTCCTCAGGGGAAGGATTCCACAGACTCTTCCCCTGCTCCATCGTGGGGTCTCCCCCGTGGGAGACGGTTTTCCACAGTCTTTGTGTTTCTTTTACAGATTTGCACTCCTGCCTCTGGCTTCCATTGTGCAGGTTGTCCCCTCCCATTCCTCCTCCTTCTTAAATATGTTATCCTGGAGGCACTACCGCTGTCGATGATGGGCTCAGCCTTGGCTACTGGTGGGGCAGTCTTGGAGCTGGCTGGCATTTGCTCTATCAAACATAGGGGAAGCTTCTAGCAGCTTTTCACAGAAGCCACCCTTCTTGCCCCCACTACTAAACCCTGCCATGAATACCCAATACAGAGAAAAACTGCAATAATAACTGCACTTGTTACTGATTAACATATTGTTAGAACTTTCAGCAGAGAGGTCCTCTGGGTGTTTTATTCATTGCTTTACCCAGTATGCTCCATATAGTCAGTGTTTACTCTCTTTGAGCTCTGCCCTAACTATGATATAAAGAAAGGAGGTAAAGAAATTAAATGCTACAGAAAACAAAAGTGGTCTGAAGTACAGCTGTAGCTAGCTCCAGCTGTAACAACAGGGTTGTAGGTTTCCAAATTTTAATCTCCCAAAAGAATCTGTATCGAATTCTTCAGCCCAGAGGTCAAAAGGGATTTTAGTAACGGAATGGAACAACTCAGATTGTAAAGTCTTCTGGTCAAAGGCCTTCTGATCTTTACCTGGATGCGTCTCTGGAATATGTGTCTATGAAATGTGCTTTGAAGCCACACAGGGCTAAAAATACATGATAGTGACTATAAAATTATTTTATGCTTTTCTGTATTTTATCACATCACTAACAGCAAAGATGACACACTCTACACAGGAGGCAATTTGAATTGATAATGTAGCAGGCAGCATGCTCAACTTTCCCACTGTACAAATAGGTAAGCAGATTACATATGTTCTTGAGCACAGTCTATAGCCATATACCAAAAACTGTCTCAGGAATGTTCTCTGGGTTTTGTCATTCTGCTGGTATTTAGATACAAAAGTGTGTGTGAATTAGAAATACAGTCTGGGCAACCTCAGAGTTTCAGGATGTCTATTACTAGTAACAAGTTGAAATACAGTTGTATAAGTTGTTTGAGAAAATGTATGGGAATCCCTAGCAACAAAAAGCATGTGATGATAAAGATGAAGATAAATTATGACTTTCAGTACTGCTTCTTTATCATTCTCCAAGCCATAAGAGAGCATTCAGAAGGACCTTCCAGCATCAGCCCAGCAGTGCAAGCCATTGCTCTGCAAAATGGGGCTGCTAACAATCCCAACCCATGGCATAAGCTAGTGGTGCAGATGGCAGATGTGTGATAGAGGATAGATGACCAACACCACTTCTGTGTTCAGGTACAAAGAAAGATAAGTTTTCCGTTTTCCACATAAAAGCCTCTCTCTGCTGTGCTAGAAAACCTGGGATATGTTTCCTGTGCAGAAAGACACAGGAAAGACACAGAGAAAAGCAGGTAGAGTAACAAGATAAATGCCAGTATGAAAGGCAAGGGGTGAGGCATATGTACTGTAATGTCTGTTAGGAAATGCAGGCTTATCTTGAGCTGCATTGTGAGCACACAATGTCTAAAGACAAGACTTTGGTTCCCATCAGAGGAGTGAACAGAGCTTGGCCCTCTGTGCCCTGCTGGACTATAAACACTGACCTACTGTGATGATTCATGGGTTTGTGGGTCACAGATATTAATTGCTGTGTAGCTGGAGGAATCAGCTTCTGCAGTCAGGCAAAATCTTGCTCCCCTTTTCTGTCTCCTTAGCTTTTAAAAGTCATCACATTTCCTCATTGCTCCATCTCTCACAGAACAGAGCCAGAATGTCCCTGTTTAAGTGGAGCAAACGTTTTTCCAAAGGGTCAGAGTTCAGAATGAGCTTGTAAGTAGATTATGGAGCTGGTAGAAAGGCCAAAGGCACCCTAAGTCTTTACATTCCCAAAGTGCTGTGTTAAACTCTAGCCCAAGGATGTACTTAACCCCGAAGAGAACTGAGGTCAAGTGAACTTGCAGCATTTCAAATGCAATCAGTTTGGAAAAGTAGCTGTTTATAAAGAAGTGTATTACAGAGACAAGCTAATGTTAGCATTCCCTGTCTGCACATAAGCCTGACCTATTGCTAGTCTTGTCAAAGAGCTGTGATGTTTGTTTTATAGCATCAAAATTAAGACTTTATTTCAGTTTAGGTTAAATCTCAGGGAACATTATGGCTTAGGGGCATTCAAAGTTTCCTTCTAAGAAGATGCAGGGGGAGTATTTATGTCATCTATCTTTAGGTACTTAGACTGGCTCCCTATACTGTCTGGAGAGCAAAGAAGGGGTTTCAAGAAGGCAGTTCAGAGCACCAGAAATAGGCTTTGAACTGATACCTGGGTGCCTCCCCTCTTTCCGCAGAGTTTGCAAAGTCCAAAGTTGAGCTGTGCAGAGACTGTATTTTCTTTAAGGTGTTCAGAGCTAAGCTGCTAATTGACCCTCGTAAACTCCCACAACATTTATTCTACTCAGCTGGCATGCATATGCTGGAGTCACAGCAGGACCATGATACAGGAAGGGGTGTCCATCTGGGGCAGAGAGGGAGAGCTTTGGGCATGGGGCAGTGCAGCACTTCTGCAGCCAAATGCATGTCTTGAGCAAAAAAATAATGTTAAATCGGACAGGCTTCATCCAGCATCACCAACCCTCCTGCTTTTCTTGAAGATCTTTCACCAGGCACAAGAACACCCAATGACTATGCCATGTATGCCAAATAGCCACAGTGGAGCTTGATGAGGATGCTCAGTAGTCCCTATTTACTATTTATATGGATGAAAAAATGCAAATATATTATTTAGCATTAATAACTTTGTTCTAAATGAGAACAGCTACATATAACAAATGTTAAGGTCTCCTTTAAAAGACTGCAGCCACTAAAAGCATCTCTCCCATGAAGATCTTACCCTGTACATGTTGTTACTTTTTATTATTATTACTAGAACCATCATAATTAATATTACCATAACCATTACGGTGACACTAGCAATTGTACTGAGGAATCACAGCCAGAAAGTGAGATCCCTTTTTATGGGTTTCAGCAGGACAGCATGAAGTCTCCATGGGATGCCCAATTTCTTATTTTTGCAGAAGCAGCTCAGCAATATCTTATATTACCAGTACAAGACATCAGTCAAGATTGGATGAAAAGCAAGGAATGAGTAAGCACTTTTCTTGGTATCGACGCTTTCCCAGCCTATGCCTGCATCCACAGTTTGCACGCTTCAGGTGCCACAAATTGCTCACGTGGACATGGGACTTGAACAGGTATTTTGTGGGAGAAGCGAGTTTTTTCTGGCTGCTTAAGTGCTATTCAAGAGGGTTTGCCTGTTTGGTTTCATTTTATGATAATTTTACTCTGATGTAAAACATTCAAAATTCTGAAGCTTAGAAGTTGTTCCTATAAAGCCCAGAAGTGCACTGTGGAATGTATAAAGATTTAATATTTTGGAATTTTATAGTAGCCTCAGAAATGTCTCTGTTTTGTCAGAGAAACTGACTATTCTTGAGCCAGGAAGCAATTAAAGTATGTAATATGGATATTTATTCTTATGTGTAGACTTTGTCTGTCTGCAAAAAAAGAAGTTGAAGAAAGCCCTTTTTTTGTAAGAAGTGGAAAATAAATTAAGCAAGCTTTTCTCATGACTAATCCAGATACACTTAGTGTTGTTGATGAGAAGGGGGACTCTTAAGACACATTTGAAATACAGTAAAAATTCTCTGTCCAGAAGAGCAAAATGCTTTCATTTTTCCTAGGGTGCCATACATCTTGCTCAAGAGCCTTGGGTGTTGAACAATCCATAAAGAAATGCTGTCTTCAGTACAGCTCTCAGCTCTTTCACAAGTAATTGCCTAATTGAAATAATATCATTTATTAGCTTCTTTGCTTTAGGCTTCTTCAGATTCAGCTTCTGCTCTGGGGCATCCTCCTTTGAATTGTAGCATATACCTCAGCTAATTATAATGTGGTATCACTTGATAAAGCCAACTGAGATCATAATGGGAAGACACTGAAACAACTGCCAAGATTTGAAAATTGGATTTTTCTTTTTACTTACGCCAAAGACAGGTTACCTGTAATTAGTTCTAATTTATAAATAAGTGCAGCCTGTACTTCTGAAAGGTACAATATCATGCCTTGCCCCCTTTTTAGAAACAAGTTAGGAATCATACATCTCAATCACCTACATGCTTTTTCTGTGTCAGGAATAATAGCTTTGCATGAGAATTTAGGTAGGAGAAAGGGATTTATGCAAGCACCAATTAAATAATCATGAGACACAAATCCCAAGTGACAAAACAAAAAAATATGGCACAAATCCCAAAAATCAAAATCACAGGAGTTTCAAAATTCTTAGCATGGATTCTTTTTGCTTGCTCTCTGACTTCTGAATATTTATCATTCAGGAATCACAGCTCCTCTTCAGGTCCCTTTGGGGTTTTTTTGGTTTGGGTTTTTTTTTCTTTTCTTATTATTTTTTAATGCTAGCTGTAGTTCTCAACTAATCACAGGACTCTGGAAGCTGGAGTTTTAAGAGCACACAAATATCCCAAGAGCAGGAAAACTGTGATCCATCTGAGCTTGCATCACACATGTAGTTGAATTTCCTGTTGTTATTTTTTTTTTCTTTCTTTCTTTTCTTTTTTAAATCTTGTTTGTTCTTCCAGGATCTAAATGGTTCTTCCCAATTTGACACAAGCTGTGATCCCTGGTCCTGGCCTTCCCATGGGTGGGAAGATGAGCAGTCCCCTGAGCAGGTACAATTGTGTGTGAGCACTAAGCTAGAACTTCAAAGGGGCTGTGCAGAAGGATTGAGGTGCATCAGAAAATACTACCTGCTAAGTTTAGGAGTGAAATAACTTTACGGTTCAGATTTGACACACTGACTGAACCAGACATAATGAAAGCTGCTTTCACCAGCCCCATTATATTCTTCCTGATTATAGTCAGTCCTTCCTAGCAGTCTTCTCCAATACAGATTTAGGAAGGAAAAAAAATCACCTCATGGCTATTGATGTTTGACATTCACCTGCTGCCCACAGCTCCAAGTAGGTGCTGTGGAGTAGCTGTATAGCCTCTGAGTAGAGACCACTTCTCATTTTGCAGACACCTTCCTATTCTTCAAAAATCTCTTTTCATTTTCCTGTGCCACCTGATACGCTTCCTAGAACACACCCAAGCTTCTGGCCACCATGAGTATTTCCCTTGAGATGGCCTAGGTTGAACAGGCAGTCAAAGATGAAGTGATGACTGCTGCCTCAAGTTTGTGACATCCCCTTTGGTCTGTTTTTAGAAGGCTATTGAAGATAAGCTGTTAGCAGACTACTTAGGGGGAAAAAAAAGATGCAAAGGAAGATAAAAGATGGTCTGAGGAGGACACTGAGCTGAGCAGAACTACAAAAAGTTGTTTTCAGAATGGCTGCTCCCTTTGTGGTTTTTTTTCTGCCTCTGAATGCCTGCAATTTTGCACTGAAAATGGCAGGTCAGGAGGGAACCTGATTGCAAGCAGTTTTAATGGACTTATTGTTCATGATAGCACTCATGCAATCCCGAATCCCAGCATTTCCCCACCATCCACTTTGGACTTTGTAAAGACCTTTATTTTTTTAAAGTATATCCCTCATATGAGGAAGCAAACCAGAGAACAAACAACTATGTCAAGATGAAAACCTTGGCCTCCCGAATTTCTTGACTCACTCTGGAAATGGATTTTATGTGTGTTTGTGTGTGGTTTCACTTCTCTTTCTTCCTTATTTCTAACAACCACTTTGTATGAAAGGTTTCATCACAGGCCTTCGGTCATCCTTCAAAAGTCTTTTGGTGAATACTTGCTTGTGTTGCAGTTTGTCCATGAAGAAAGGTGAGAGTGAGTAATGAGAAAATAAACTTTCTCCTATGCTGTTTCTTTCACTTCTCTGTTTCTGTTGCCATGGTTTGAGCAAAATAACTGTAGGGTGCAGAGCTCACTGCACCCTTGAAGAAGGTGGAGAGTCATGCGTAGGAAAGGAGAAGAGAATTTGGTCTCTTTGGTTTTGCCTTCTTCCGAGATTAATGATGGGTGTCAATCAGGAAACTGTTTTTTAGTGAGAAGTCTTTCTTTAAAATCTAATTAACATGAGGTAAATTACAGACCAGCTGTTTGCTACTTTTGACTGACTAATATGCTCTATTTTAAAAGCAAACCGTTAATCTTCAGTCAAGCCATCACCACCCCAGCCTGTCCAAGCATTTGACAAATCATTGTTAGGTTGGTGCTTTACATCATTAATTCTGATTGGCAGAATGAACTGATGCTCCTGCTCCACAGAATTTTACCAGGATCATTCAGAACATTTTTCCCTAGAAAATTTCTGCTCATATTACTGAAGAATATTGTGTTCCATGATTTGTTTTAAAAGAATAGGCAGTCCTTGACCAGAAATTGCTAGTTAGAGGTGAGCCTTCCCTTACAGTACAAGCAGGTTAAAAATCAATCCACAAACCCACTATATTTTCAGCCATTTTCCACTGTTCTAGAAATTTCTTCCCACTTTTGTAGCACTGAATTTCACCAAAATCAAGAACACACCTTGATAAAATACCTATTAAATGATGTTAACTTGGCTATTCTTGTTTTAAGTCCTATATTAACGACAGTAAAGTGCTAAGCATTTTGAATTTTTGTTTCAGAAGCAGGCAATGCTACCATGCTAGGAAGCTCTCTTCGCTCTGTATATGCATGTGTGTAGAGATATATGTGTGTGACCATAGTTATGCTTTTGCAAAGGTTTGGACCTCTCCACAGAAGCAATATGAAGTCACCTGCTTAACTCAGGACACCAGGCAGGGATTCACAAGCCCAGGTCTTGGTCTTGGTTTCCCCAATGACTTTGACACATCATCCCTCCTTCATTCTCTTTCCCCTCTTCCACTTATTCTTTCAGGTTTATTCCTATGATGAACTCCTCAGTACAGAAATAACCTTACACTGGTTTTTGCACAGTGCTCACCCGTGACTGTCAATTCACCTTGATCCTTGACTCTTTCCAGCTTGTGTCTCCACATCCTGCTGCCACGATCCCAACTTGATCTAACTCAGATATCCAGAGATGTCTCAACAATCTTCCAGGACCTGTGGCGCATCTCTACCATGGCCGTACCTTTGCAGAGGGAATGGTGAACACCACCCTGCCCCATCATGGGAGAGGCAACATCCCAGTGCTTGCACAGCCAGTACTTCTCAGAGCACAGCAGGAGTTTCAGTGGGATTAAGTCAGCCACTTGTTTATTCCCTGGGTTAATTTCACACGCCGAGCACCAAGCTTGTGTTAATTATATGATTTACTGGGCTGTGCTTCTCTTTTCATTGCATCATAAAAAAACGCTTGAATAAGGATGCTTGTTCTGGTAAATTTTCACTTGTTTGTGAATGGCCTGGAAACAGTTAACAGCAAGCACATACCCTGGGCCAAAAGGGACTGGAAGGTTAAGATTATTGCCTTATTTATTTTATTTTTATTCCTAATTAACATTTTATGAGATCTGAATATGTTTACAGAAGCACATTCAGGAAAGAGCATATGAACAAACAGAATTAATAGCCATTGACTGCTCCATAGCATACCCGAAAGATTAAAATATCATGGAGCAGTCTTTTCCCTTTTCTAGTGGAAGCTCGACAGGTCCATTTACAGCAGGAGCAAAAGTTCACCTTGATAGTTTCACTTTCTAACTCAAGCCCAAGCATTTAGGAGGGAGGAAGGCCTGATCTGGTGGTAGCGAAATCTACCAAGCAACATTTTTAGAGGGAGTCTCTTGGTGTTCCTTTGGCTGTGGCAATTTGTTCACTGATCTCAGTTCTTCACAGATTCATCAGAAGGCTGAGCCATACATTTAAAGTTGTGTCAAAAACCAGAAAGCAATTTGTACTGCAGCACCTGAAAATGGTCTCCTGAGATCAAAGGAAGTGCAAAAATTCTTGGACGCAGATACACTCTGATCTAGTTCAATGAAGTAGAGAGAAGCATCAGCCTGACCTCTCCTCTGAAGGCTATATCTGGGTTTCTCTCTGTGCTCTGAGTTTATCCTTCTCAAGGTTACAGGCTGAAATCTTGACAATCATTGCCTGGGAAAGGTCTGGGTTGGGTTTTATTTGAGTCCCTAGATAAAGTTAGGAAAATGTCAATATTTTCAAACTGACCAGGGTAAACTTAGGGCCTGGATCAGGTTTTTAACAATCTTTATCACTCAAAGCTGCTGAGGAATTTCCACCTTTTTTCTGAGCTTGGGAGGAGCATTCCATTCCCATCCTGACTGTCCAATAGCAATATTCAATCACCTCTCTTTTCCTTCAGTTTTGTCTGCCGCTTGCATTGGTAAATGCAAGAGCTCTGGGTCCTGTGAACCAATTGCCCAAAGAGAGTTTTATTGCCACTTTTTTTAACTGCTAAGGGAAAGACTAAGCTGTTTATCACAGAACTACAAACACTCAATCCTCCAAGAGATGTTAATATGATGCTCTTGGGATAAACACTGCTTCACTGATGTGTTTCTAAGCTGTCTGTTACTTTCCTTTTGAGAAATAAAAAGAAAGATATTACCAAGAAACAGAGAAGGATTGTACAGCATGGTTAAAATCAGAAGTAACCTGGTGGAGGGAAAAAAATTACATTTTTCTCCCAAAATATATTCTTAATTGGGAACAGATCAGCACTGAGATCTGGGTGCAGATAAACTAACTTTTCCTGCCTACCTAGGGTACAATAGGAAGATTTTATGCTTGATTAACATCTTTTAGTGGTTTAGTTATGAGGATAGAAAAGAGAACATGCTTCATTACTCATCCTACCAGTTTCATGATCTTGAGCAAAATAAAAACCTAAGTGAATTATTCATCAATATTATCTGAATTTGAACTGGATAAAGTTGTGAGAGGAGTTTTACATGCATATAGATGCAAATTGAAACATAGATGCATGTTGAAATCCATGAAAGTTACAGGTCCAAATTGCTTAGATATCCCTGAAGCTCAGTGAGTACTTGTCAGCTCCTTTAGACATGTAGGTGTTTTCTGTCTCTGCATTCCCTTGTGAATCCCAGTTTTAGGGCTAGACATTCACTATATTCAAGAAACATGAATATATTAGTTACCACTTGGTATTATTTGCATGGTTTTTCCCTCCCTATGAATTCTCACGGTTTCCAATGTCAGCATAGCTCTGTCAGAGTAAGGTGAGAACTCTCTTGTAAGCAAGTTGTTGCTTCTCAGTATTGGTTTTACCACTGAGTTGCCTTTGCCAACTAAGAAAGACTTCGTAATTCTGCCTTTTCCAGCCAACCACCATACTTACAGTCAGAGCTATCCTACAGAGTAGCAGCAGCAGAAGGAAAAACAGCGTCAGAAGAAGATAGGGGAATGATACAGGATCCTGATCAGTAATGGACACAGTCAGCTATTTGAAGCATTAGTGAGGTTTAGCCACTGCAATAGCCATTTGGGCTGGAGATAAATAAATGCTGATTCCTATCTTTACCCAGAGGACACCACAAGGTTCACCTTCTGTGGCAGCAGTTGCACATACTGACAGTCCTTATTGCCTTTTCATCAAGACCATTATCTTGGTGCAACTATTCAGCTACTGGCCAATATTCTGCTATTACAGTTATCTAATTATGCAGGGAAACCTGCAGGTGATGTTTAATTCCCAGACAAGGAGAGGGGGGAAAAATATCACTTGAAACTGGTTTATGTCAAAGGGTGAATTACAGTGTGGCATAAACAAACAGCCCAACACATTATCCTGTTTATATGGGATCAGAGAATGTTTGTGAGTCTGAGTCCTGAGGGAGACACTTATAGTAATAATGTCCAGACTTCCTTTGCACAGGGTCCAGAACTGTAGGAGAAAGGGAGGGAAAAATGAGTTTTAAATGTTTTGTGAGAAAGAAATTGTGTAATAGGAAATAGATGTTATTTCATTTTGCACAGCACTGCAAAAGTGCTGATGTGAGGTTTAATTTTTCTTCCTAGAGAGAGTTCAGCCCACTGCTGGAGGTTTGCATACCTCCATAAGGGTGAAAAACCTTCTGTAGCTTCCTTAGATTTTTTTCCATTTTTTCTCTCTTGGATTCTGTTTTACAAAGAATAAGTTCAGCTTTCTATAAAAGAGCAATTTAATGACAGCAAGCTTATACTAGATGGAAGTGACCTACTTCTGCTTCTGTTGTAAAATTGCTTTCTGCGATTGTATTCTCAAGGCAATTTATCATCTTATTGGTCTGCCTTTCTTTTTTGGAGGTATTTGCAGGAACTTACCCATCACAAAATGCCATGCATCAATCCTAGGATGTTCCACCATCACAAACTCAAAACTAGACAAGTCAGCTTTCTCCTCTAATTAGTTATGAAGATCTAATATATAGCTCTTGCCCAGCACATGCTCAGATGTTGTAGGCAACCAGAAGTAGATTAATAAAGGCTATGAGGCTAGCGTCATGGTAGAATAAAGTCCCTGTCTCTGCTTGGTTTTCACACAAGGATTTAAGCCCTGCCAACTTTCCACTGGCCACTGCACAGAGTGTGGGAACTCCACTCTTATTTCCTGTCCTGATCATTGTGAAGGAATACAGCTCAGGTGCCAGACTAGCATCCCATGATCACTGAGTAGGGTTGGGAGGAGTAGAAGTTTGTGTAGCTCTGGGAAGCTGACCTATTGTGCAGGCAAAGCCAGATTTTGCTTGAACAGACGTGCTGCCTCTTGGGACCTGAATATGGTTTGGACATTCATTGTCCTCACTTAGTCATGTTCTTCCGTACTTATTGCACTACAGTCTTCTTCCAGTTCACTGTGACATAACTCAGCTAAGACTAAGGCTACAACTCCCATGATATGGATTAGTACATGGTTTCACTGAATTACATCTTTTCATTTAGAAATGTCAAAATCCAAATTTTAAAAAATGAAACTACTCTAAACCTGTTCTGTGGAACTTTTTAACCAGTAAAAACTGTTCATCTTTCATATTGGATTGGGAGTTGGAAGGTTCAGGTAGATCAAAGAAAAATTTAAATTCCTGAAGATATCCAGAGACTGGAAAATGTTTTAAATAAAATTAATCATAAATTGCTTCAGATAATTTGGTGATTCTAGGAAGTCAGAAGTAGAAACTTCCTTGAGATACAGGAATAAAGCTAATCTTGCAAGAACATTTTGTCTCAATTGATGTTACTTTTAATACAGATTGGGATTTTGAAGTGTGCTTTTATCACATTGGTAACACCCTGTTTAACTCTTCTCTCATATAGGACATATTTGATGCTGGCTTCTTCCTTGAGCAGGGGCAGATATAAAGAACCATTTAATCATCTTCTCCATGTTAAAAGCAGGGAGGAAGAAGCAACCTTTCTATCTGGCTCTCCCTGTTCTGCAAGTGGTTAGCCAAGTGGCTAGTCCTCTGGGAGCTGTGTATCTCTGTGTTGTTACCGTTTGGGGTAAATTAAGTTCCTCAAGAGCTGATTCTTGGCCTCCTCCATTCAATGTCCTGGCCAGCCAAACAGATCTATCCTACTGTGAAAGAAGCTGGTCCAAACACATTTTCTCCTAGCATGGAGGCAACCAAAGACTCTGGAAGTTACAGTTTGTCTGTGATCAGCTCCTGATGGAGCCCAAGTAAAAGCATCCCCTTTCTTCAGGAATTAAATAGAATTGCCTGTGGTTAATAATTGAGATTGAAATCAGGAATACAGTCTGTAGACAGCCTTACTCTTGATTTCATTTGTTGCTCTGTAGTTTGACATTCAAGAGTTTAAAGAGTTTAAAACTTCAGCAAACAGCAGAAAGTACAAGGAAACATTTGGAAATTAGGATCTCTTGACTAATGATACTTATTTGGATCCCCTTTAATCAAGTATAATGATGCTTAAAAGACAGTAGTTGGATAGAGAGTTTTTAAGTGGAAATCATATTTAATGCCCCTATCACTGCTTCTCAAGGAAAAAAAACTCCACACAATAGGGACTTCAAGGTTCTCCCCCCCCTTCTCCTATTCTGGTTAAGGACAAAGGTGGAATTTTTTGCTTTGCTATTTATTGACTTTCTTTAGTGCTCTCAGATGGAAACATTATCAGACTCATCACCACAGGATAGATCAAAGTCAACAGATCAGACTCCTCCCTGGGGTGAAGATAAACTGCTGCACTTGACCTGTGCCTGGAATGTCTAATGGGGTCAAAATGCAGAAAAATAATAATACTCATTCCCTTCCCTTCCACCTCTGCACCAGCCTTCCCCAAGATCCTTTAACAGCTGCTGCTTCAAACGAGGCTGTTGCTTGTATTCCTTTCAGACACAGCTCATTTCTGCAGATAAAATGTAGGACAAGCTGGAAGACCATTGGTTTTTGCCTTCTTCAACAAAGGACTTCTTTTTCAAAATTCAGGAAGAGACAGACCTTTCAGAAAGACTAAGTCTTTTCAATGCCCTTTTAAATTGCTGCCTCCATGGCTTCTCCTTCCAACTAACAAAAAAAGCCTCTTCTCCCACTGCAGTATTTGGGGATTTTTTGAAAGCTCATGCAGCATTAAAAAAACGGTGTTTCAACCTTACTTCCCTTCGTGGCACTGGAAGAGAAATGGCTGTAGGATTGAAGGGAATTGTCTGTTTCAAGATCAAAGCAGCAATCTCTGCTGTCGGAGCAATTTTAAGAGTCTTTTCAGCCAACCGCATGGGCCCGAGCGGGTGACCAGTGGCAATGTGAAGCACAGCAGGTAGCTCTGTAACAGCAAGCCGTGGAGACAGCATCACACCTTGCATCTCCTAATTACGGCCTCTGTTTTGATTACAAAAATCCTGCTACAGCAGCTGCCTCTAGCCATGTGCAAAGTGCCCCTGCCTTTTGTTGTGATTATGAGCTCCAGGATCCTGTTAGTTTGCAGTAAATCACTCACAGCAGCCTCAAAAATGAATAATTTGGTCAAGTCATACATCAGCTGGTGTCCTGTAGAGAGTCTGTCTACAGACACCTTTGTGGGTTGCCTCTCCTATTTCCTGAGCATGAGAAACCCTTATTTCAGATCCTGAGCTTACTGCAGCTTCTGGGTGACTACCATGACCTAATTTATAATGTTGCAGAGACACACTGATTTATCTCTTCAGGAAATATGGTCTCACTAGGCTTGTCCAGCAATATATGGACAAGATGTGAGTGGCTCTGTTTCCACTGTATAAGCTCTCTCCAAAACAGAAATGGTGCCTTCTTGGCTCTGCCATTGTTTCTCAAGTGCTTCACCCTCCCTGACTCTGGGCATTAAGACATACACAAAGCATGTTTCCAAAAAGGGATCTGCATCATCTCAGCCTATCTGTACTACCACCAGTAATTCCCTCTGGCACGCAGGTCTAATCTGACACAGTAAATCAGAGATGCAGGTCTACCTTGGAAATCACTTTTTGAAAGAGGAGATCATAGGAAGCACAGTGATACTATTTGAAAGTTGTGTGGTTTTATTTGCTAGATAGACACTTTATTTAAGCCCATCTTTCTCATCAAAACAGATGCATAAAGGGATACAAGGGGCACAGTGAGCAGCACGCCCACTGGTACAAATACTTCTGGCAACAAGCTGTCATAACTTGACTTCCTTGGCTTGAACATTTACAATTTGCCATTTGTGTTTTATTACATTCTGACAAATCCCCACCTGCCCACCTGCAGATATGTGTTGCCTGGGGTGCTCTGTGAGATGTACGGCTAAGGGGAAAAAAAATCCCCAGGCAACACTGAAATACCATCAAGAGACAGATTGAGGTTAAAAGCAGGAAGTATCCTTTCTTCTGCAACTCTACTGCCCAACCACATGGTATGGAGGCCGAGTCACAACATCCTGGAGGGCACTGACAGCTTAGGATGGGCACGTACAAGAAGCTTGCTGATATCATGGAAAGGGAAGCCTGTTCCTGGCATTAGCTCTTGAAATAGAGTTGATTTATTTGGATTGCTTTTGATCTTTTAATTGCAATATGTTTTCATTCTCAAAGCCATGGGTCCAGTTTACCTTGCTATAATTCATGTGTAATATTTTCCTGATTCTTGGCACCTCTGAATTGCAAGTCTGTGCCGCTCCTGTAGGACAAGGAAAGGTGAACCTCGCATCTTGGCTTTAGGAGTGCTGCTGCTGGGGCCATTATGTAGAATTTGAAGTGATTCATTACTTAAAGACTTTTGAGCCCAAGCTCCAAACTTGGAAGGAATTCTTGGCAATATGCCTTCTCTGCCCAAATTTGCTGGTGTTTTCCCAGAATATATGTAAAACTGTGGGCAGGGTGTATCAGTGTGTGCTTTGAAAGGATATGTGAATTGGAAGGCAAAGATTGTATTATGTTTCCTAATTCCTTTGACTGATATTTCTAAATAAGATATGCTAGTACTGGAAGAAAACTACAGTTTACTGCATCCTTCTATAATGGAGTTTGAGTGTTTTGCTTGTGTGGTGGTAGCTCATTGTGGCCTTAAAGAACCTTTTTACGCTTGTGGACTTGTCTAAAAATGACTAGCTGGAATCCACAATAGGTGTTAAAGATGAACAGGATTGTCCACTGCAGCAGTGCTACTATTGTCGTAAGGTATTACTGGTTGTATTCTCTCAGATCTTAATTGTACCTCTTTAAAACTCCATATGGAAACATTAAGGAAGAAAATGTCTTCATCTGTTTTACTAGGGATCACCATCTTCAAGGTAAAAAAAAAACTAAAAATAGCCTCCAGTAGAGGTTAAAAAAAATCCTTTGAGAGAGTAAAATGTATTTTTACATAGCTAGATATTGCTGAAAAACCAACCGCCTGTGGAACTGTTTTCTTTTGTAGATAAGGGAATTGCCCTGTTGGCATTAACAGAGATGGGATGAGAATGCAAGCTTTCAACTAAACAACACTGGAATTATCTTGAAGCAGACCATTCGTGTACCTGACCATGGACATTCAGTAGCTGGTTGGGAGTAAGAGAGGTGCTGAATGACTTTGAGGTTTAGCATATTTCTACTTATGGGTCATCACTTTGGTAATTAAAAACCAGAATCAATATAAAAGGCATTTTTTAAAAAAATAATAAATGAAACATCCCAGCAGATCATCAGTTCATTGTAATGTACATGCCTGGACAAAAACTTCACCGAATGACCTCTGATGAACTCTAGATTATTTTGTCAGGTATTTATTGTCCATTTGGCGTGGTCTGTAGAAAGCAACAGGAATGTTTTATTACTCATGTCACTCTCCACTACAGCAACATCTCACCAGCTGAATGCAACTGAAAAAGTATAAACAGCTTGGTGTTAAAGCACCCAGCTTCAAGCATATATGAGTTTGCTCGGTTCATTTTTCCACATTTCAAAGTGACTATGGCCTTTTCCTTAATATTACATCATTTTTATCTTTCTTACTTCAAAAACAATCCACTGATCCTTTTAGACACTAGTACTCCATCATCAATTTCTAGCTGTATCTGAAGGCCATATTCTTCACAGCTCACAGTGACACTATAAACAGCAGTATTCCTGACTTGGATATGATCAGATATGCTTAGTCTTGAAATACATTTCAAAACAATGACTTGTGCTGTGGAAAATTTTCCACGGGACTTTTCCCTTCATAATAAATGTTTGCACATACTTGGGAAGCTTCCTTTTCATCTTGTGCTTGTCTTGCTTAAATTGTTATGAGGAAACCAAAAGATATATTCCAACCAGAAGATTCTTGGAATCATGTTAATTGGCAATGGTAGCATCAAAGGGAAAATGCAATTTATCTTTTTTTTTTATTATTTTCTCCAATTTTAGAATGGAAAGTGGCATTTTGCTACAAAAGACAGAAATGTTGTTCCTTTAGTAAGGCAAAAGTTCATAGCCTGTACAGAAGCTCTAAATCACTTTTAGAAGGCAAGAGCTCCTGTAATGCAACAAGTTCTTCTTCAGTATTAAGGGAAAGGGCAGGTATTTGTCTTTTAGACAAGACTTACATGCTTTGGAAAAGTTGAATTTGACTCAGAAAACATACATACTTTCACTATTTGGTTCAAGAAAGGCAAGATGTGCATCTCTAAAAAGGAGAAATCTGACTAAATGAAATCACAGGCTCTCTGCTCTGTGTACTTTCATTTCCATTAGTCTCGATTTCAACTAGGATTTTACATAAATCTCTTTTAAAAGAGGCAATTATCCTGGTCCATGAACTGCCTGGAACAATATGTATAAGTTTCTTCTAAATATCAGGAGAATAACTTTTCATGTCTGAATTCTAAATCAAACTTCAAATGCCTTTTCATCTCTGTATACATCACTTAAAAGCATGAACGTCCACTTAGACACCTCCCACTCATTGGAGTGGAGGTGTCAGCTCCCAGTCCCGCTTAAATGAATGTTACAAATTAAGATGAAAATGTCAAAAACAAGCCTATCATCTTTCGTTTCCAAGAAAGCTTATTTAGAAAGGTTTGCTTAAAACCTGAGGTCCCATAAGGATTCTGAAGAATCCGAGATCTAGATCTGAACTGCATGACACATCTAAAACAGACTATCTCAAAGGAAACTAGGCCTTTTTGGGTTCTCATTTGGAGAACCTGTTTTGAACTGGCCAGGTGAAATTCATAAATATGAGTACCCTTGTTTTTCTTTAATACTTAGGGTTTCTCTCCAGATACTGAAATAAGGCACACTGCAGGGTAATGTAGAACAGTTAAACTAACAAGTGCAAAAGCCATTTATATTTTATATTGGAGCTAAAGAACAATTTATTTCTCTCTCTTTCTTCCTTCCTTTCTGCCTGTCTGTCTTTCTGTCTTTCTTTTCTGTCTTTCTCAGAAACTTGACATTTGGGACATGGTAATAAGAGAGCAGAGCAAATGGCATCACAATGCATTGAGTTTTGGGAAGAAAAATAACTCTAAGTCTTGGCAAGAGATTTCACTGTAAATAAAAATAAAAAATAACAGAAATTAATGTTTGTGGTCAGTCCCCAGCAACTACATTTTCTAATGCAAACCAATTGCATTTTTACCTGAAATATATGACAGATAGCTAAGGCACTAATGTTTTTCTCCTTTAATAAGCTCGATATGGAACAGAGCTCCTTTAGAATATGTACGGTAAAGTGGAAATGCATGCTTTGGTGACTGTTATAAAGCAGGCCAAAGATATGTCAAGTCCAATTAATGTCAATAAGGAACATCTGTATTTAGGCACCCAAGTTACTTAATGCAAACATTTCATAATTATATACTATAGCACACATGGAGCATTATGAGATGTGGTGTCCCAGTGTGAATAATATTCACATTTTTCAGATCAGTCAGCAGTCTTGGTCTGGCTTTGGCTCAGCTTGCCGTCTCCCCGTAAGAGCATTTCTTTATAATATTGAATTAAGTACAATCCACATTTTTTCTCTTATCTGTGAAATCTTGTGGTTGTGGCTTGACTGTTTTTATAAAATGAAAGATCCAAGTGCATGTAAAGCTAGGGGTTTGGGGGCTTTTTTTTTATTCCTGAGACATCTGGGTTTTTTCTAATATGCCGTAAGTCTGAGAAGGAAAGGTTCAAGTGGATGATGCATAGCATGAAAAGCTTCACGTCTAAAGGATTCTTCATCTCAGAGAAAAAAAGAACAGCAAAGGAGCAGAACAATAGCAGAAACCATTTCCCCCACCTGAATCACTAGATGCACTGTGAAACGACGGTTTAGCTCAAGTCTGCAGAGGGTGGAATAGATACGAACATTTATAGTCTGGGAATCCTAAAACTTCCTAAATACTTGTAAATTCAAAACCAGCCATGCAGCAATTGTTTAAACAAATGGAGCAGACACTGGTAAGCTCAACAGCCACTCACACGTCGTTCTTTACACTACAGGATGCCTTTTTGAGCTGGGTGGGTTTCTTGAGCTTGGTGGGTCTGTTGAGATCGGGCTCCGGAGTTATGTATTTTGGAATCTTAATCTCCAGTTTGGAGCAACTATTAAAATAGATGGAAAAATCATCTGGTGCTTAATGTGAAACACATCACTCGCAGAAGAGCAGTCTCTGTCCCTGGTAGAGTTTTCCACCAGGTGTTCCCTTGAGCTGCTCAAGTCCCAGAGGCTGTCAGTGGAGACAGAAAAGCCTGCAAATGTTGAGGTTTTGCTCGTCCAATAAGTTACAGCACAACAAAACTACCTTAGACAACTGGCAGGGAAAAGCTGACAAAGCTGCCATATTAAAACCAGACTTGTAGGTAACTGGGCAGCTTTACCTAATCCAACAAGTGTTGATTAATCCAGCCCAGAAAGAAACAGGTGTCAAGATGAGATTAGAGAAAATGGAATATCTGCCATTAGGTTACAATCTTGCTTAAGCATCAGTCACCAATACTTCTGTCTCCTTCATCCACCCATCTTGGCAGCCTTTCACAACCCCACCTCGTGGCCTGCCAAAAGGAACCATGAGCTAAGCTCCCACACTGTTTTTAGCAAGCTGCCATTGAGACCCCACCTATTTCAAGAAACATTCAAGCCTGAATACCCGCTTCCCACTCTGTATGTGTTCTGTCTTGTCTGGCTTTTTTTTTTGCCTGTGCCTCTGGAATATAATCACTTCAGGGCAGGGTCTAGTCATTTCTTTGGCACTTGACCTATTCTTCCTCACATATATACTGTTCAGAACTCCTCTATGAACTTCAGGGAGATCATGCTTTGGTCTTCTGTGATTAATAGTGCTAATTAATACTCAAATCAATCATGCTGGCTTTTGTTCAGAAAAGAAGAATGCATAGTCATGTAAAAATTAAGCCAAGTACTTTAAAACATCCAAAAGAGGATAGATCCACATAGGATGAGAAGTTTAATTCCAAGAACCAGTTTACTCCACCTGGAAATTAAAAGCTGGGGGTGGCGGTATCAGAAACCAGCAACCAGGATTGAAAGAGGGTCTGTACAGACCAGTGCACTGTTGCAGAGCCCAAAGCATGGTGTTAACACAAATGTTGCTGCTTCAGTTTCTCTCTGAAGCTCTCATAGTATATAACAACGGTGGCAAATTTGCTCCAGTCCAGATTAATTCTGCATGAATAAAAACACAAATAAAAGGAAGCCTGTGCTGCAAGGGAGGAAGAGGTGGGATGCTCAGTCTAACTGGGCATGGGACAGTGGGGCAAAGGAAGATCTAGACAGCAGCAGGGCGAGCAGCAAGAAGAGATTTTCTGTGCCTTTCCTAAGGAATCTACACTAAAATCTTACTAATGACCAATGGAATTTCTGTGTCTTATTCCCATGCACCACCCTGAACCTACAAATAACAGGATTTCTGCAATTCCCTCCTACATGCTGCTCCCTTTAACTCACCAATAAGACCTTGTGAATAAACTTCAGTGTGTGCACATTCTAATTATAAGCAGACAGGAGGAAAGCTCACATCTAAACTGGCTGAGATCCAGGGATACCAACAGAGGGATAAAGAGAGTGGAAGTGGGCCCCACTCCAGAAGAAAGAGTAAGAGATTTCTGACAAGTTTGAAGGGAAGAGTGATGGCAAAGAAAATCACGCATCCCTTAGTACCTTTGAATGCGGGTGAAGGATAATCATGCGGCTAAGCTGTATGATAAGGAAGGAGACTGAGATCTGGAGCCCCAGGTCTTCTGATAGAGATTTTCAGTTTGACCCAAGTGAGAATTACTCCACTGCAGGTGAGGAGAGGAAAAGAGTTGAGGAGAGCATTCCCAGATACATTACTCCCCACAGGTTACATGGCAGACTGATCTCATCCCTAGACCCTTGCTTTGCCCAAGGCTGGACAGAAAGGGTCCCTCTTTTTGCAGACATCCCATTTGGAGCTTTATCCAAACCCAGCATATGAGGCAAATGCCTCACCACATGATTGCCACATTCCCGCTGATTTTCTTATTAAATATTGGGGCAGAGAAAGATATGTATAACATGAGATGTCTTCCATAACTCAGTGCACCAGGCCCTCAGCACAGCTTCACAGGGTGCCAGGACTTGTTTTTCTATCTGATAGCAATAGGGAGGGTGACTGGGAATTAATTTCAGTGCTTTGAGACTCTCACTACAAACAAATCACCTGGACCAAAAAACCCAACAACAAACAGTAGTAAACTTGATTATGTCTAGGTTTCTCTGCTGAGATGTAAGTCATATTGCTTACTTCCTATAAGACTGTTTAAAGCTTTATACTAATGTGGGGGTTTTAATATGATTGTAGCTATTTTTTTGGTATCTATTAAAATATCTGAATAGCTTTTAGAAGGATCTCTGGGGACTTGCCCTTCCAACTCATTTATCTTAATTTCTAAGATAGAGACAAACTTCTTATTTATGTTTAAAACATGACATGACATCAAAGGGTTTGAATATTAAATGCCTTAATTACAGATGACAGGCTGATAAAAAGAGATCACCTCTGGAGTTTTATTAAACAGGAATTACAACTACATTCATGGAGATTTAGGACTACACCAACCTAATCCTATGTATAAAAAGACTATTTTTGGAAATAGAGAATATATTTTTTCTCACTTAAGTAATTGCAATGTACAGCTTGAAATTACTAACTTCAAAACCAGTAGCTTTATCACCGTTATGAAATTATCCATCACACTGACCATTTGCACTGGATGGTGCTTTACTTGCTGAGGCCTGAGCGGGTTCATGAGTTTGTCTTTCAGAGGAGACCTTTCCCACAATCAGAACATCACAGATGGCATCCAGAGATGTGAAAGTCTTTCCCGAGAGGTATCAGTTTTCCTTAGGCAGGCTGGGAAGGAGGCTTTATCTGCCTTTCTCTGACTCTTTTTCTAGCCTGACTTACTACAGTGGCTATACTGTGTCCTTCATTTTGACAGAATTGTAGCTGGTGAAATTGCAGCAAGACACCAGAGAAAAAACTGGTGCCAGCTTCTTAGACTGTAAACACCGGTTTTCAGGGGAAGGAACACCAGGAGGAAACTTATCACAAAACCTCAGTGATTTTCCTTGGTTGTGTGGGAGTTATTAGATAAACTGGGGAAGCCTTTCTTATTTAGGATAAAACTTTATGTCAGGAGAGGACTGAAGGGGATCATGTTTGTGGTGGGGTTTTGTGGGTTTTTTTTTAATCCCAGCTGTGATATATCCATATATAATTAGAGTCTCTGCCAATATCCATGTTATACTGGGCTCATAATTTGAGCTTTTGGCTTGTCCATTACAGAAAAGGGTATGACATTAGTAGGCTAAAGTAGTCTTCTCATAGCAGCCAGTCTGTGTGTTTAAGAGACTTTGATTATGTGCAAATCACTCTTTTACAGCAAAAGTATTTAGAAAAGCTCCTATAGTAATTTTCATTCAGAATCCAGAGATTTTCCAAGGATCCTATTCAAAACAGTATTTGGGCCAGTTCTGCTTAATATCTTTATGAATGATTCAGACAAGGGGATCAAGTGCACCCTCAGTGAGTTTGCAGGTGACATCAAGTTGGGTGAGCGTGTTAATCTGCTTGGGGGTGGGAAAGCTCTACAAAGGGACCTTGGCAGGCTGGATCAAATGGGCCAAGGCTCAGTGCTGGGTCCTACAATTGGGTCACAACAACCCCTTGCAATACTACAGGCTTGGGAAAAAGTGGCTGGAAAGCTGCCTGATGGAAAAGAACCTGGGGGTGTTGGTTGACAGATGGGTGAACATGAGCTGGCTTCTGCCTGGCTGGCCAAGAAGGCCAACAGCATACTGGCCTGTATCAGAAATAGTGTGGCCTGCAGGACTGGGGAAGTTATCAATCCCCTGTACTCACCCTCACTGTACTGATGAGGCCACACCTCAAACCCTGTGTTCAGTTTTGGGCCCCTCACTGCAAGAAAGACATTGAGGTGCTGGAACATGCCCAGCAAAGCTGGTGAGGGGTCTAGAGCACAAGTCCTGTGAGGAGCAGCTGAAGGAACTGGGATTGCTTAGCCTGGAGAAAAGGAGGCTCACAGGACTTGTGCTCCAGACCCTTATCACTCTGTACAAGTACCTGAAAGTAGGTTGTAGTGAAGTGGGGATCAGTCTCTTCCCCCAAGAACAGGAGGAAACGGCCTCAAGTTGTGCCATGGGACATACAGACTGATATTCATTATAGAAAAATTTCTTCACTGAAAGGGTTGTCAAGCATTGGAACAGCCTTCCCAGGGAAGTGGATGAGTCACCATTATTTAAAAGTAGAAAACATTCAAAAAAAAAAAGGTCACCAAGTATTTAAAAGACATGTAGATGTGGCACACAGGGACATGGTTTATGGTGGACTTGGCTGTGCTAAGTTAACAGTTGGACTTGATGATCTTAAAGGCCCTTTCCAACCTAAATGTTTCTATGATTCTGCAAAATTACTTAAAGCAGAAAAGCACAGCTCACAGAGGCAGTAATAGATGGCTTGAACAGCCCAAGTGTCATTAGCATGTTGAGATTTGAAAATCTTCATTTTGTTTTTCCTACTTTTGGCTGAGACCAGAAGCTGGAGTTTCACTGACCTTTACTGATGTTTGAGTGTGAAACTTTCTGCTCTCTTAGCATTAATCCAAAAAACAAAACAAAAAACCGCAACAAAAAGACCAAATAAATCACTGGAGGATTTTTATCCTATACTTGCTTTTTTATTCTGCACTTCACTCGGTAGTAAGGGTATTTCAGCAACGAGCCTGGGTGTAATGCTTAGTTTTAACTTGCTGGTGACTAATTTTAATCACATATGATGATAACAATTACTTTCAGCACAAACTAGCCCATATTTGTGAGTTTAAGGAGTTGCTAGCAACTCCTTCTATTTTAAGGTAGTTATGAAGTCACCTTTCATTGCTTTTCATTTTTTTCTTCAAACCCAAAAATGTTTGGGAAGACAGTTTGGATCAGCATGGTTGAATCCCCAACTTGGCAGCTATGGGGATATTGGATGAATGAGATATAGCGAGAATAACATCCAGAGCTGATAACCACAAGCATGTTTTCTTCCTGTAAGAAATCTGATTTCCACTGTAACCTATTTCTCTATATACAGCTGCACATTTGGATTTGGATAGACCTTGGGTGGTGCAATGCCCTTCAAACCTGCCTGTGCGCAACAATGAAAACATTCTGTAATCTCCCTTCCAAACAGCTGAGCCAAGTCCCAGCTGGTTCAGTAGAAGTCCACCTGGTTTTCTTTTCCTGCTTGCCATAGCCTTCCTTGTCCTGCACACTAAGCCAGTTTCCTTTGTCTTTCAGACCCCTTAGCATGATGAAGTAGGAGATGAGAATGGCACCCTATGGTACTGATACTGCTCTGCCCAGTGGAGCCTGAGTTGTTGCTGATTTATGTTCTTAGTGGCATTGAGGCTGCTGTGCTGCCAGCGGTGGCATCTCCCAGGTACAGGCAGTGGCAAATCCCAGGTACAGCCAGTCCCACTCCCCCTGGCACATTCATACCATTAAAACCCATGGCACGCTTTGCTAAAGTAAATGGCTTTAGCCTGAGTAATCCTGTTCCAATTGCAATTTGCATAATTGCCTTCTGCTTTCATATCTCCTGCAGTTCCTTTTAGGTAAAGTCTTCTTGTCTTCTTATCCAAGGTAGTTGCTTAATGCTACAGTTTGCTGTAAAATGGCAACCATTTTCTCCCCCCAAGCTAGCTGCATTACCAAGGGTGGGTACGCATATTCCAATACACTTTAGAAAATTAACGTATTTTGGAAAGGAAATACTACAAACTTGCTATCAACGTGCAGACTAATAAATCAGGGGCAACATCTATCCCACATGCCTAAGGACAGCTCATATTGCAATTCAGAGGTGCAATTACAACCCAGTTTCTGAGTGAGCTTTAATTTTGCTATCTTTGTAATTGGTAACTGTGACACCCTCAACTTCACTATATAGTTGCCTGGGTTGGCAGCAAGGGCTTATGGAGCCATGATTTCGTGTTAGTTACATCTGAGCTAGGCATGGATATCTGCATGAATTGAGATCACACCTCTCTGGCACTACCAGTCCTGGCTAGTTCTAAGCTTATTGGCACAGAAGGCTGGAGCTGAGCGGGGAGGAAGGCAGTGCAGCAGAAGCAAGATGGAGGTCACCTGGTCCAGTCACTTCAGTGAACTTTTGATGTAGCACTCATAAAATTCTGTATAGATGAGGAACATAGAGGCCCATTTTAGAGCAGTTCTGACTGCTGCCCCTTCCAGGGACCTCCCTGAACCAAGCAGGCTTCTTGATGATGGAGTTGCAATCCTCTGCCTGCTAAACCAGCATCAGATGGATCTGCTTCTTAGGAGGCAATAGCTAAAGGCACAGCCACACCATGGGCTGAAGCCTGCTGGATGGTAAAACTTACTTAGCTGGGTATGTCTCCCTTCTGTGCCAGCATTTGCAGAGCAAACATGCCATAAGGAAATGGTGTGACAGAAAAACCTGTGCCTTGGTTGCAGCAAATTATTTAGAACCTTTCCTGGTTGTCCGGCATAGTCCTCTCACTTGGCACTTGACAGGTTTGTAACAGGGCAAGAGCTTCACCTTTAAAAGCTAACAATCAAATTTGTACCAAAACCAGGACAAGTAAAGACATGTTTGATGTGTTGGCCTGGGAAAACTCACGGGAGACAATATATGAATATAAAGAACCTTTAAATAATGCCCTTCCTTTATAGAAAACAACAACAACAGCAAAGATGCCTGAGAGGATAAATAGTTACGTGCAGGCTTTATGCCTATCTGGCAATTGCCAGCACTTGGTTCTCATCTACCTAGCACTCCACCTGGTTGTGCTGTTGACCGTGAAGCCCCAGCCCGGGAGGTTATCTGGAAAACAGGAAATAGCTTGTGACTAATACCATCCCCATATGCCGTGAGTCAGAAATCTTGGCGACAGGGGAAAAAAGAAAAGAATATTAAAAAAAAGAGAGGAGACAGTTTCCTGGGCCAGAGAAAGGAAAGAAAGGAAATTAATTTCCTCTTTAGAGCCTTGTGTGAGCCTGATGAATGTCAAAGACAGGTGTCACATGGCTGGCATAAGTCACAAATGACATTTGGAGCTGTGTGATAATCTACTGCTTCTGGTTCAGCTAATTTGACTAATTCTGATGTAAAGAGCACCTCAACCTGTTGATTTCATCCTTCTTCAGAACATGTTTCTTAAGAGGGAGAGTTCGTGCCAGGCTTTATTTACCTAAGATCCCTCCAGGAGAAAGGAAAAAAAACCAAAAGAAAAGGTAAAAGAAACAAACTCTCTTTCAAGTCCCACTTGCTCAAGTTTTGATTCATATTTAAGTCTGCTTTCTCTAGCCTTGCAATTCCCCTTCTTTTTCCCTTTTTTACAAGAAATTTTATGAGACCAGGGCTTTCTATTTTCCATGAGGGAAGATTCATCAGTTTCTTTTTTCAGGTATCCCATTCTGGTTTTCCCTCTACCTATCTGAATTTTAAGACAAAACTCAGTACTGTAACATTGTCTGAGGGAGGGACACAGAGCCTTTACATGTATGATTTGGGAAAATTATGTGCTGAGTTTTGGACTCAGCTGGGGCAACCCCCTTGTTTTGCAATATGCACACCCTACGTATAATCTGCCACTTGGCAGTACTGAAATCCTCACCCCAAAATGCTTTTCTGCTCTACCCATAGTTCTGTCATATGATAGACCTTGTAAGGGAGACTGCATAAAGCTGTTTATTAGCAGAGTCCAGTGACACTTCTGTGCTGATGAAATCTGTCTCCTCACTCTCAACGTGGCTGTTAAAACCCTGCAGACAGAGTAGAGAAGTTCCCTCCCCAGGTCTCCCAGGTTCCTTTCACAGCTCTGCCAAAGATGTGGTGTGACTTAAGTCAATTAACTTTTTTGTGCGTCAGCAGTGAAGGGCACACATTTACTGGGGAGGGGGAGTTGAAGACTCCTTCAGCAGCTTGTAAAGTGGTTTAAAGTACTGCAGCAGAGGCAGCAGAGAGATGCAAAAAGCATTGTTTTTTCTGATCATAAAGGCAGCAAGTCACTATACACGGTGTGAAGAGGCATTTGACTTTTGGGCTGATAGCACAGCTGTGCTGTAAGGATCCTTGCCTTAGGCTGGGCTTCGGCACATTTCCCAAATGAATGCTGTATGCACAGGTCTTCTGCCCCATGGTGGGCTGTGGAAAGGCACAAGAAATAACAAAGGACAATGGTACACCTTTACATTTGGCTGTGCAGAAGGACTACTTCCCCCCTTGAAACAAATGCTCTAAATGCAGAACTCCTTGCCATGGTCTTAGTCCCTCGTATACCTGCCTTATTTATCTACCTCTGCAGGAGTCAGGCACAAGTTGGTTCATAGGTCTTAAAACACTTTGGGATATTACAGGATGACATTACACCATTCAACATCCCCAGGCAGGTAGCAAAGGGAGAAGGACCTCACACCATGTTTTGTCTCTGAATTATGTTCATTTTGCAGCACATTGCAAGGCTTTGGCAGAGGATTTTGAAGAAGGGAATAGGGAAGGGCAGAGGGGATTCTCTGAAAAACCCAAACAGCACCAGTACTACAATTAAAGCCCAGTTGCCTGATTTCAGGGCCAGTTTCAGCAGGGAGGAATCCATGCTTATATATGGCTATCTTAAAAGCAACTGTAACTGCCACACCCACAAGAACTTGTGACTTGGAAAAGTTAATTACTCCCATGCTTGTATGAATGAAGTGCTTGGGTTTTAATTGACTCCAATATGGCCATGATTCATAGTTTCTGAACTTTACTTGAATTCATATTTGATAGAGGCTTTGCCTCCTGGGTAATCTTTGAAGCGATAAGGTCAGTGTTGCTCAGGTACTCAGGATATTGTTGGAGATAAGAGCTATGTCTCTGCTAATGACTTCGGAGGCAAAACTGGCAGCTGCTACATGCTGTACTTGAGTACTGTTTGAAGCCATCACCCATCATAGCTAAAGGAGTTTGAAATCCTGACTGCTGCTAAAGCAAATCAAATTCCCCATGTGTATGCGCTCCAGAGTTAATATCAAAATGTATTTCCTGAAAATGGCACTCATCTCCATGTGACTGCTCTTATCCCCAGACAACTGAGCTGACACTTTTACTGAGGGAAACAACATCAGGAGGACAAGGCCAGAGCTATCTCCAGCTCCTCGGATGAGCAGCAACAGATTGCAGCACTGGGAAGAGTGGATGAAGGTATCGTTATGGGACAGCTAGTGAAAAATGATTGTTTGTTCTCTGATAATCCTTGGGGGAGTGTCTCACACATATCTCCATCTTTCATTTGTCTTGGTGAGGCCTTTGTAGGAGTGCAATGCCATGGCATCTAGTCTCTCACAAGCTCACTTTTTACACACAGGAAATACCAGAAGACTAGACCTCACATTCTCACCACCCAGTGAGAACGTGAGGTGAGCACACCACTCATGCTCTCAGAGAGAAAACTACATTTATCTGAATGCTTATGGAAAACAGAAATGAGAAGCCTGACCCACCCACCTCACTGTAAGTCATCATAAGCTTATCGAAATCAATTAAATTAAATATACGAAATTAAGATGCGGCCTGAAGTCAGGAATCTGAGGTAGTCAGATCTAAACAACTCCAAGACTTTTAATACAAGAGATTTTCCAACTCCAGAAAACTATAGGTTTCTTATCAATGCTGTCAAGGAACTACTCGGGCTTGCAGAATAAATCTTTAAAAAGTCCCTGCTTATCATAGACCTCTCTTCACTGCTTCTGTAGTGGGTGAAATGCCTGAGATCAAATATCCTCAGGACAAAAAGCGTATACTTTATTGAAAAACAGCACTTAATTACATGTACAAAAATCTATTTAAAAGGATATACATTACACAGCATCGTAACAGTTTACAGCATTGTAAGAAATTAATATTTAATTATTATAGATGTAAGGATTTGGAAGATAGTCCTTTTGTTGCCACTTGTGTTTGTTTACCTTTAAGAACTTGATCGTGACAAACTTCACACAAGGCAGAGTCATGGATGCTCTAACCACACACAGGGTGAAATCCAAGTCCCTCTGAAGTCAGTGGGAACTTTGCCATTGAAAGTCAACAGTTTTAGTAAGCCAACCGACCAGAAAACCTCAAATCTAAATGGCTCAATGTATTTAGCTCTGTCAATATGTTCAGCCCTATTCTTATTTGGAAAATGCTTTATTGTGCCATGGAAATTTATAATGAGAAAAGGAGAGGGAGGAGGAAGACTTCTTGTTGCCAGGTCAGTTTGATGGAAAGGTTTTCTCTAGCCTTCTTCCATGATGAAGAGATAGAGAAGACCAGTCAGGGAGCTGGCAGAGTCCAAGTAATTCAGCCACACAGAGTAAGACTTTCAGAAATTTTCTGAAATAGGATTTTGACATTTGCTTACCACAAGCTTTACCTCAGAGGCAGGCTGTTATATCCCATTCTTACTTTGCAAATAGCATTACTGAATTCAGTAACTTGGGAAGAAAGTTATTTCTCTGGGCAAACAAAGGCATGAGATTGTTCTGGGTTTACAGGACACTGGGAAGCCTGAGGTGGGCTGGAGGAGGCAGGAGAGGCTCCAAGAAGAGGGATAAAAAGGAGAAGGTAGTCAGGAATACAGTCATGGTTAGACACTGAGAAGTGCAAAGATATAAACAGGAAGGCAAACAACATCCTAATGATGGGACAGCATGTCATAAGCCATGGAAATGGAGCAAGATTGCAGGAGATGCATGATCTAAAATGGGCATTTAGGAGTGCAGTAATAAAAGAATGCAAGGCTTCAATGTAAAGCAAAAATACTTTTTTCATGTGAGCAACCATTTTCATTACAGGAATTGCCAGGCTCATGGCCAGAAAGAGGAAAGGGAAGAAGAGCATAAAGATATTTGAAAACAGCAAAAAACAAACCCAGCTCTGAGGGAAGAGGAAGAAGCTCAAGAGATGAAGTGTTTAATAAGAATGAATACAAATAAGTATACACAGGGGATACTTTAAAATCAGATGGAAAATGCTCCACATGCATTTCTATTGAAATCCCACATATTCCTGTAGAAAGCTTAGTTATCACCAAAAAAGGCTAGCTGCAGTTTTAAAAGCATAGTCTCCATATTGCTCAGGGTGGGACATGCTTCCTATTTGCCTAATTTTTAGCTTGCTGGCCAACCTAGAATGGGAAAAGCAGAGTTTCCTTTTGGCCCAGTTTTCCTTGAAGCCTGGGAGCTGAATTCCACTCCTGACTTTGAATCATTGAGACTTGCTGTTGGACTACATTCAAGTCACATCCCTCACCTCCCTGTGATTCAAGAAGCCTGGCTTTTAAGAGAAAAAATATGCAGAAACAGCCCCAAAAGGCAGGCTCTGGATCCAAGATGAGTTGCTGTGGATTAACAGATTAAAAGTGTGAAAGTCTGTGAAGCAAAATTCACAAAAAGAGGAATGTGGTGCAACGCCTCTTGTCAGATAGAGCATGTGTCCCCTTCCTGTACTTTTGGAGGTATTTCCACTGTCTCAGAAGAGGATTTGGTTCCAAAACAGACTGTGTTAATGGTGTATGAAGATGTATGAATGCATCTAACTGCCAGCCTGGAACCAGCTAATTAGCTAAATGGGTCTAGTGTCTGTTTGCAAACTGGGTAGATGCTTCTCCCACCTTGAAAATTCTTTGCATAATAGAGGAAATAAAACCAATTGGTTTTTATGAACTTGTAATTAACTGATGTAAATGGGATTCCGATAGCTTCATTATACCCAGTTAGAGTTTGGCAGTGGTGGTTAGTGCAGCTGGCCAGATCCTGACCTGCCAAGTGACATGGAGCAAATGTATCACTGTCTGCCTCAGTTTCTCCATCTGTAGAATAGGGACAATGATACATGTCTTCACCTTGCCCATGATGAACCATGCAAGACTTCACTAACTAGTGCTCACAACACTATTTAAGTGCCTTGGATAAAAGGTGTTAGATGGGGTCCTGAATCCCAGTTGGCCACACATCACTTCTTCATGTTCTTTGGGAAGCTTTTCAGCATGCTGAGCACAGTGTGGCAGTCACCTGGCATTTGCCTGGCACCCCCAGGGTGTCCTTCACCTAGGAGCCACACAGTGCCTATCGAGCAACTCTTCTCTCTCGAGGGACAGAGAATCCCTGTGCATTTGTATGTGTCTTTATTTAATGAAGCAATTATGCGTGCTAACGACATTCTTCGAGAAACATCCTATCTAAAGTTTCCCACCATTCTTGCACTGGTAGTTTTCCCCCTTCCCTCCTCCTTTCCCTTATTAATTTATGAAGCAGCTAATTATGATCCCTTCAGGCTAAATAACTGTGCAGTTAGAGATGCACTAGATGAGTGGGTATGGCAAGGCAATGCAGAGCATTTTTCTCTTCGCCTATTACATGTATTGTTTTAGGTAATTAACATCCACTTTGTAGTGGCAACACAGACGCCTTGCTGTCTGTACAGCTTCTTGGCTCAGATCCTTTCAAATACTCCCTGGTACACTCCTTGCAAAACCATGTGAAGTGTTATATAATTCTCTAGGTTGAAAGGCAATTGTGTACATCCAGGTTATTAAAGGGATCTATATATGTGTAAAAATCCAACATTTCATGCCCTATCCAAGGTACCTTCAGCTTATGGTCGCTTCAAATGACTGAAAGCATTCAATAAAACCCAGGGAGACTTTCTTTCTTCCTCCTTTCCCTGTCCCTCCAGTAGTTTCAAGTTTATAGTTAGGAATATCTAGGAAAATACTAATGTAGGTGTTACGTGTTTCAGGTCATTGCTTGCTACTTCTTAGCATTTTGGATATTGACAGTGTGCTCAGCACAGGACAGTAAAAACTCCAAAGGCTGTCCTCACCTGACAGATATTCCCCTCACCTGTAAAACTAGGCAACATAAACAAGCCCAAGCTTGGAGGTTTAGCAGTGGGGGGAGCTCAGCGTTCTTGTACCTGCTGCTTACCAACCTCGGTTTAGTGTGTTTGTATGAAAGCTTTGGAGGAAAAGAGTATGGTGGATTAGCCAAGTGGGAAGGGAAAGCCATGCAACCTACACAGGGCAAGGTCAAAAATGTGCTGAACTGCAAAGGAGTTTAAATCCCAGAGAAGGTCAGGATGAAGACAGCTCTGGAAGCATTAAGAAATCCAGCTATACTGATATCAAGGAGCACACAAGTACAGTGAAATAAACAGTGTTTGGGAAAGGAAAAATTTATGGGCACCTACTAAGTAAGATTATTATTACAATCAATGAGGTCTGTGTACCTCTTTTGCACTTGCAAACTTTTCACAGTTCACTGCCTGAGATAATCAGTGCATAAACTCAAAGTGCAATAAAAGGCCAGATTGAAAGAAGGGTCTTTCTTTGCTTTGTGGTTGTACAAACTCCTGATTTTCACTCTGCTGCTCTTTGGTATCTGCAGAGAAAGCTAGCAGCTCCTCTTGGCTCCACTTTACCTTTGTGAGTTAGCTTACAAAGATGGATATAGACCAAAACTCTGTCCTAGAATGATTTTAATGAAAGCAGCAAACCTGGTCATTTTTTTTCCTTCCCTCTCCCTACGAATCAACAGTGTGTGTCAGTCTGGTTGCTCACAAAGTTAAGAATCAGATAGGGCTGTCTAGAGTGTGGGCTGGTGCTTTGCAAGTTTAATTGCACAACTTTGCTCACAGCTTCTCAGCCACTGACCTTAGAGCTCAAGCAGGGCCAGCCAGTTCCAGCATGGAGTTGCCAATGGGGCCAGCTGGACTAACAGGAGTGGAGGATCTCACCCCATGGGTGGAAAGATAGACACCATTGAATCAGGACAGAACGTCAGTCCCACTCCCAGCTGGAACTTACGAGCAGCTCTCTGATGCCCTCCATACTTGCTCAACACCTTCCTCTCCAGCTTGTCACCTGTGCATGAACCCTGTGTTTTGATTTGGATGAAAAAATGCTCATCAGCATTTTCCAGACTTGTGGGTATCATCTGCTACTCATCCTTGTAAGATAGAAATCCATCCCCTCCCAACAGATATGAAATTATTAATTGCTGCTGTAAATCAGCAGAGTGTGCTGTAAGCCAGCTGTGACAAATATCCTGGGAAGCAGCTATGCAAACAAGATGGCTGATAAAAACAGAGAAAAAAAGACATGTAAAGCTGTGGAATGGAAAAAAAGAGATTTTTTTTTTTTAAGAAAACCAGTACTTGATGGGTAATTTCAAGACAAGGATTTATAACCTTTCTTTATTACTTTTGTTAGTGTAAATTGCAAATGTATAGCTTGATGATTTTTACCAAAAGCAGTGGAAGAACCAG
>JANHGB010045181.1:1798-33432 GCA_026283785.1 Coracopsis vasa | reverse complement strand
TACCGGGCATAAAGTGCTGTGGTATGGAATACCCCTTTGGCTACTTTGGGTCAGGTGTCCTGTCTCTGCTTCCTCCTGGCTTCCCATGACCCTTCTCATTGGCAGAGCATGAGACTGAGAAGTCCTTGATCAGAATAGGCATTACTTAGCAACAACTAAAACATCGGTGTGTTATCAGTACAGTTCTCAGACTGAAGTTGAAAACAGCCCTGCACCAGCTACTAAGAGGGAGAAAAACGACTGTTACAGCTAAACCCAGGACACACTGAAGAAACATTTTCTCTTACCTCAAAGTCTAAATAAATGAACATCTAATGTATGAATTCACTTGGGAAATGAAGAAAAAAAAATAAAAAAAGCCCAAGAAACCAACAACAAACCCTACATGTTTGGCATACTATATGAAGGTTATCACACACTCTTGAGGAGATCTTTATTCTGGTATTTTCTATGTCTATTGCTCCCCCTCAGTACTTCTCTCACTATTGGTTCCTGTTTAGACAGCCAGACACATTCTACCTAATTCCCATGAAAGCAAGATATATGTTAGGTATCCAGAGGAAACTCTCAATAAAGTTCCTTCGGACTCTGAAAACATGAACTTGTCAAAGTTCTAGATCCACTGCCATTAACATTCAATTCTAAGAATCCTATGACTTTCATGCATTCCTGTGAGGAAAAGGAGTTGGTTACTTTCACAAGGCTAAAAGCCTTAGTTACAAGGATCATTTCTAATAGAAAAGACAACATTCGCGAAGCACTTCCTTCATATTCTGCTGGGTATCATATTTTGGATCTCATTTTCTTCTTTCAACAAAACAGATATTTTATAACAAACAGCTATAACTGACATTTTTTAATGAGAATTATTCAATACTGTAGTTCTCATTATGCTGAGTCATAGCAGATGCCCAAGATTTTGGATAGCTTCTATCAGTTCCTCAAGTGAAGGAGAAACCTGGGATTAAAGTTGGTTTAGGTACTCTGAAAGCAATAAAGGACATCTGTGCTGCCCACCAGCTTAGCCTAGACTCAGAATAAATTTTAATTTAAGAACTCATTCAAAACAAGGGCTCTAGCTAGAAAATAAGCTTTCTTTCATTGATCTCTCTATTCCACAGGTCCACTAAAAGAAGTCACACTTATCTTTTCCAAATCCTGAATGTTTGCTTGCACAGTGTGAAGTAATTCAGATAACTAAAACCAAGTATAGTACTTGGGAGCACAATTAAAGGCATCACATTACTGTATTAATAGGAACTGAAGAGGGCCTCTACTTCCAAAATTCAGATGGTTTGTGGATGAGAAATAATATGCAAATAAATAACTAATATAAGTATAAGAGAATGTGTACTGGCCTGTTACCACACACTTCTTCTGACATTCTTCCAGTGTTAGAAAGTTGTTTTCATTGCCATGACATCCACCATATTCAAATATTTCACACTCACGGCTTTCAATATTGAAGTAATAGCGCATATGGATTGCTTTGCATGGGCCTTCATCTGCTTTCATGGCACAGACTGAATGTCCTAGTTTCAGTGGTGGCAAAGCAGCACCTGTAATACAAAAGAGAGGTAGAACAGCTGTTATTAAGTTAGTTTGCTTCGCTGCACAGCACGACTTCAAAATAAGGGTGCTTGCATCTTCTGCTAGAAAGACACTGCATAACATCTGGCTGTAAAGCTCTGACCACTCTAAACATAAATGTAGAAAGAAAATCATCTGCACAGGGACACAAATTCCATTTGATCAAACTGAGTGTGTGATTTCAAGTTTCAACCGAAACAGCTTATATTATAAACTTTAACTTCTCATCATAAACATCTCCCTCCCATCTACCTCCCATATGAAGACAGACTGAGAGAGTTGGGGCTGTTCAGCCTGAAGAAGAGAAGGTTGCGTGGATACCTCATAGCAGCCTTCCGGTATCTGAAGGGGGCCTACAAGGATGATGGGAAGGGACTCTTCATTAGGGACTGTAGTCATAGGACAAGCGGTAATGGGTTAAAACTTAAAGATGGGAAGTTTAGGTTAGATATAAGAAAGAAGTTCTCTACTGTGAGAGTGGTGAGGCACTGGAATTGGTTGCCCAAGAAAGTTGTGAATGCTCCATCCCTGGCAGTGTTCAAGGCCAGGTTGGATGGAGTCTTGGGTAACATGGTTTAGTGCGAGGTGTCCCTGCCCATGGCAGTGGGGTTGGAACTAGATGGTGTTAAGGTCCTTTCTAACCCTAACTATTCTATGATCCTATGATCTAAACAGCTATGGAGCTAGTGAGAAATTCTGAACAAGAAATACATTGAGAAAATCCTAGTAGCTCCTAAAGACACAACAGCTACATAAAAAAGGCAGAAAGAGGGTACCTTGTGTTCTCTTCAACGCACTTCTAATAGTGAACGTAGGTTATACAGACATCTCATGGCAGTGTGTGATGAACTAGGCAAGACAGCCCTGAAGAGGGCACCATTCCCCCATCGGATTACACTTTACTGGCACATAGAGCCATTCGATACAATTGAAATGTCGTCATCCTGTCTTTTTCTCTTTGGTCTCACTGTTCTTGCATTAGAGCTTTTGGGAGTTAAGAAGTACACAACTAGAAAGCTAAGGTGAAAAGAAACCGTATGTTTTCAAATTGTGCTATTTCTGTGTCTTTCAATGTTTTCAAAGGGAATGTTTTGTAACAAAATGTCATACATACCATGAAAAACACTATTGAAGTTTTACACTGTTAATGTCTAATAAGAAAATTCTGACTGACGATCCAGTTTGTGATACAGTTCCCTTATCAACATATGGTTTAATATCTTTTCCTGCTTTGCTTTTCCTAGGAACTATTTTACCCTAGAGGACTTTGAAAGCTTTACAAAGCCTGTGTGCTTGCAACAGCAGCAAAAAAAAAAAAACAGACCTAAAATTTTTGTTCATTTTCCCACAGCCAGAACATTAATGTCTCTTAACATGTATACGCAAATGTATCCATCAGTGCTCTTTGCAGCAGTCCAGGAAACAGGAGAGGGGAAAAAAAAATAAAAATCAAACCATGGAGGACAAGAATTTACATGATCATTGCACAGCTTTGTGCTACTAACTAGATGAAGTTTCCAGTTTTAATTTAAAGAATCCATAAAAATCAGGCTTTATGACACAGTAAAAAGGAAATTGGTATAACTACTACCTACCTCCACAGTGTATATCTGGTTTTAACATATAAAGTTTACCTTATTTTATAACCTTTAAGTGAAATGCATAGCTGAGATAAATCCTCGTAAACATGGAGGTCAGTAGAAGTTTACTAATTTTATTCCATTTCAGTCACCTCTAACTATTAAACCTATAGGAAAGAAACAATTTTCAGCACTAAAATCTTTTAATTCATAACATTTAAATCCTTGAAAAACTAACAACCTTTATTACACAATTGCCATCCACACAAAAATTGTAGCACACAATTAGATCTTCCAAAAATGGACAATTTGGTGTTAAAATACATATTACGGTTACTATTTTCAGAACTCTTATTAAATATTCAGTCCCTAAAATAGTTTGTGACTGTTTCCTCACTAGTGAAATTTTATTTCCAGAATTTGAAGTCAGGAATTTGAAAATATTATTGAAGACTATCTAATAGGAAATGCAGATGAGTTAAAAGAAACATTTTTAAGAGTCATTAGATTCAGTAAACTTCCTATGGATCTCTGCTCGTGTTTCTGAATTTCATTTCTTGCCAGCTTCCTCATCTGAATCTTCCTGAGTCCACAAAGAATTAGGATTTAGAAGTCACAAGAGATTCCAAATTGGTCCTCAAAGGTTTAAAGTTCTCCACCAGGTCTGGGAATCCTTTGGAAGGGACTTAATAAAAAGGCTCAACATTGAGAAGTTGAGAGGATACTACACTGCAAAATGAAACTTTGGAATTCCCCCATTCAGTAGTAGGGAAAAAAATGGCTTCATAACATCAAAGTTTCTGGAATAACTCCTGAAATGGCAAAAATCACATTCAGAGCTCTACAGAAGCTAATCCAACTGAAGTATGGTTGGGGTGAGGGCTGGCAGCTGGTTTATAAACACATTATTTTCTTGAAATACAAGAAATGAAATCCACATGACCTGTGTCAGTGACCCCAATTCAGTCAAGGAAGAGATTGTGAAAACTCACTAGGTTTCCTAACTACTGGAATTTCAGACATAAGGTTATGTCAGCTCATTCTGCTTTCTACATTATGCCACACCACTGTTGTGGGCTATCAAAAAAGAAAGTGTGTGCAAGCATAGTTGCAAAACTACATGGATGATGAACAAATGGCTTAGTACAATTTATCTTAGGAACTTTCTGGTCTCAACTCCCAACCTATTTCACATCAAATCCACATAACTAAATCCTTGTTTTGCTTACCTCCCGAGGCCTTTCCTCTGCAGTCACAATGATACTGTTACCAGTCAGATGTACTGACATCTGCTGCATACATAATCACTGTGTGACCTGGGTTCAGCTGTAGCAATCAGTTTTTCCTTCTTAGTAGCTGGTGCAGGGCTGTTTTCTACTTTAGTCTGAGATCAATGTTGATAACACATCGATGTTTTCAGTTGTTGCTAAGTAATGCCTACTCTGATCAAGGACTTCTCAGTCTCATGCTCTGCCAGTGAGGAGGGGCACAGGAAACCAGGAGGAAGCAGAGAGAGAACACCTGACCCAAAGTAACCAAAGGGGTATTCCATATCACAGCACTTCATGCCCGGAATATAAACTGAGGGAAGCTACCCAGAAGGCCAGATCGCTGCTTGGGCTGGGCTGGGTATCAGTCGGCAGGTGGTGAGCAATTGTATTGTGCCTCACTTGTGTTTATTATTTTCCTTTTCCCCTGTTAGTTTTATATTCTTTCACCTTGTTATTTCCCTTATCGTTATTATTATTGGTGGTAGGAGTAGTGGTTTTGTATACCTTAGTTACTGGACTGTTGTTATCTCAACCCCTGGGATTCGCATTCTTTCAATTCTGCTCCCCATCCCTCCAGGAGCAGGGCAGGAGGAACGAGGAGAGTGAGCTGTGTGGTTCTGAGTTACCAGCTGGGCTTAAACCATGACACTGTGTCATACTTTTTGACAATCAGATGTTTATTTTCTTAGGAGTGCTATCAAGTTACTGTGTGTTGACTAAAATCTGTAGCCTTTATAACCCCTGTGTGCCAAACCCTCCAATTCGAAAAATAACCAAGGGACTCTGAAGAAAGCAGTCTCAAAGGGGTTCATGGGAACTGAATCATTCTTGTGTCTGGGAACAGTGAAAGAATTCTTCCCCATTATTTTACACCTGGGAAAACTTAACTCATGCAGATGATGAAAAAAAAAGTCCAAATCTGCTTGTACTAATTTTTCATATGAAATATACCTCAAGAAAACTAATTCTTAGTATAAGGACTCCTCCTCTGCTCTTGAACAGTGAAACAAATTGTTCCTACTATATTTTAGGTCATGTGTGAAGAGCACAGGATATGACATTTAGGGAAAATGTCTGTCAGGAATGTCACTGAATATTCTCCAATAGAAACATGGGAAGCTAAAACTGGAAGGAATTTTAATGGAGGTTCACATCCAACTTTTGGCATATTTCTATGGAATAAATACCTTGAGACCTTTCCTGACAGCTGTCCAAATTGTTCTTTAAAAAAAAAAATAAATCTAGTGAAGTAAACTTTCCGCCACCTGAAGCAGTCAGTTCCCTGTCTACTACCCTTCTTGCAAGGTAGTCCTGTTTTGTAATATATAGCCTAAATATTCCTTATTGCATATTAAAACATTTTGTACTTCCTTCAGTGTACAGACAGACTAATACCATATACATAGGCAATTTGTTTTGATCTACCTGGATTTCCCCAAGTCTTCGAACAGTTTCCCTCAACCTCCTCCTGGAAAAACTGGTGTCTTACAGTGTAGACAAGTGATCAGTGCAGTGGGTGGGGAACTGGCTGACTGGCCACATCCCAAAGGTAGTGGTGAATAGCTCCTTTTCAAACTGGAGACATGTGAAAAGAGGGGTCCCCCAGGGTTTGCTATTGGGCCCAACACTGTTCAATGTTTTTGTAAGTGATCTGGAAGATGAGATCAAGTGTAACCTAACCAAGTTTGCCAATGGTACCAAACCGAGTAGAGAAGTAGACACTTCAAAAGGAAGAACCACAATGCAGGAAGACCTGGATAGGCTGGACAAGTGGGCTAACAAGAACCTTATGAAGTTCAACAAGTTTTCCTTCTTAAGTATAGCATCTTGCATTTGTCATTTTAAAAAGAAAATTAATTTAGCCTTCCACAATGGACCTGGCCCTGTTGGATATTTATTACTCATCAAATTTAGGTATCTGGTCCAGGTAAACTTAGAAAATCCATATAATTATAGCACTGTGCTACACTAGACCAAGAAAACTGAGTTTGTTTTATTAGAAATATGTTAACCAATGGTTACAAATGATGCTTACTGTGACATGAAAGTTATTACTTGCCATACTAAAACCAAAATAAAGCAAAGCAAAAACTCCTCTCCTTCTCTCCCTTCTCCTTGATTTTTTAATATAATAGCTTCATTACATCAGTTACATAGGTTTTTATAACAGAAGGCACTAACAGCACTAAAGCTCTGTTTTAGCAATCATCTTTCCACTCCATAGTTTGTGGTAAGAGCAAAGTAATGCTGCTGAAATGGCTCACAATGAGCATGAACTTAGATTTTATGTCACTGCCTTCTTCCTCCATTCTTTCAGTCTTCTTACTTTTGGCAAATGCCAGCAACAGGATACTGGCCATGACTGTTCCTACACAGCACAGCCATTTTCACATTTATTGTCATTCACATGGTAGAATTTGCAACTCATTTGTAAATGTCTCTCTTTGATAAGTGATATCAATACTAAACACCTTGCCACTAAGGAATACCCTTTTCTTCTCTCCCCATCTTTATCAGTTTGACAGCTTCCCACTCGCACACAGTTCAGTGCTCTTCCTACCCATGTGTTTCCTACCCCTTCTTTAAGCAGTCACATTTATTCTTGATAAAATTTCACATATGAATAAAATGCACATTCAACTTGTGAGTCATTTTATTCAGGCTTTGGAACACCAAGTAAAGTGCTCCCAACCACATAAGGTATTACTGACCAACATACATACACCAGTTAGTTTTATACCTTCTATTTTTGCTATTACCCTTATTTATTGGTGGAAAAATGACAGGTTTTGCCAGAAGTTAGCAAATTGAAAATCCTTTTGTATCCCATTGTACTTGACTTGCAACCTTAATTATTACTGTAATTTAAATACTAATAGACAAAAAAACCCCTCATATTCACAAAGGAGTGGTATCCAATGTGATCAAAAAGTATGACATTACTATAATAATGGATGCACACTACTTACTTTATCCTTTAATACCTGAAATTTATTGAATTATAGGGTAAAATATGTCAATGTCTCATAACCATCTAACTCAGAAAATAAATGCTATCAGTGAAATAGAATATAATAATAGAAACAAATAGAATTTTAATTAGCAGCAAACTAATCATTTTATAGAGAGTACTGCAAAATATTTTTTTTTAAACACTACCACAGAGTCTTCTGTAGTCACAAAAGCAGGGTCCTTGTTTAATTTCTAAGCATCACATTTGTTTGTTTTTTACTTTTGAATACAAACCCAAAAGTTCAGAACTGTTCCTCATACTAAATCAATTATTGGTATTTTGAGTAACTGGTTGTAAAATAACCAGTGATAAAATAATGCCCACTCAAAAAAACCTACTTAATTTCTTTGAGATTATTTTCATATTGTCTTTCATAAAAAAAGTAAAAAGAGGAAAAAAATTAATCCAGCAGATTTCTTGTTCTGGTGATGACGTGTGTTATTTTAACAAGTAAGACAATTTGGTCTTTGTAAACTGCAAACTTAAGATAAGGATTTTTATAAAACTGAGTTGCAGGACAAAGTTAAGTGTGATTTTGCTCTCAAACAAGAAGGAAATGTATGTAGTTCAGGGTTAAAGAGAAATAGATTTATTCTGTATGAAACAATCTTGACTCAACATGCTAAGCATATGCTTAATGCAGAACAGCGCGTATCTTAAACTGTAGAGACTAATTGTGACACAGTTCTAGAGCACTACCTTCATTTGTAGTATAGCCTTGATTGTGCATAATTAATATTTTTGTCTCAAGGAACACTGCTGCAAAAGTCTGATAATGAGAAAAAACCTGGATGGAAATTGAATAAGACATGGAAATATTAAGTATAGTGACAACACACAAAAAAAGGCTCCCGTTAGCTGCATTCCCAGTTAGGCTTCAAAATCAGACCTGTCAAATGGGAGCAGTATCCACTGCCTAGCTCTTTGCAGCTTAAGAAAGATATCACAGTTTTAAATCATTTTTTCAAAGGAAAGAAACATTTTGGTATGGCCCAAAAAGTCTATTTGCTTTCTCAAAATTGCTTGGGAGTAAATTGATATATCTTTCACAATGCTATCTGGTGGAGAAGTTTGATCTACCTTACTTAATTTCAGTGAAGTGAAAGAAAACAATGATCTTACAAATGGTAAGAATCAGAGATCCTTCCAAGTTGTAACAGTCACACTTCTGACATTATTTTTCTTAACAAAAATCTCTAACTGGTGAGTTTTCATTTATCCAGCAATAGCAAATCACTTGGAGCTATACAAAGAGCTTCTTCAAATCCCAGAAAAATGACTATAGTAATAATTACATCATCTTTAGGCCAAGCTTTACAAATTAACTGTGACTCGAGAGAGTTGTTCACAAGACAGAGTAACATCGATCTACAATGTTATTCATCCCATTTTTGCTCCATTTGTGTGGTGTGGGGAGACAAAACCTGAATTCACTAAGTGTATGATCTTAATCATTCCCTAAACATTGAACTTTTTCATGGGCCCTAAAGTAGAGCTGTAAGAGAATAATTTTGGTATCTAGCACAATGTTTGATAGGATTTGAAGTTCCAAAAAGCATGGGAAACAGAAGCCAGTATAGAAGACAATTTTCTAGAGCATAATGCAAAATTCTGAGAATCTCCCTCTTAGAAATCAATGCATTATTAGCCTAGTTCCAATTTCAAACATTTTCCAGACATATTGTCAAGTACAGAGTTACATCTACAGTGCATTTTAACAGAGTGGGTTTTGTTGTTTGAGATAACGTGGCATTTTTATAACCTCTTACCCAGGACATCGTCATCTTCTCTGTCATTTAAGTCAGTAGCTGCATGGCCAGTGATACAGACGAACAGCAAGATAAAGGTTAAAGGTAAGGAACAGCCCTTCTTTCTTCCTTTCATCTTTCCTGTAGAACACATAAATGACAACACATACTACAGTCAGCTCCTTGAGTGCCCTGTAAAAGTCACTAGCAAGGTAGTGCATAGCCATATGGACTATGGCTATGGGTAGATATACAAACTTGGAACTTTAGAAATCATGTGAGCTATGTTATTATAAGTATATTGTAAACATAATGAAAAACAAGACAAGATTTATAGTTGTGCTCAGCTGATTGCAAGCCTCCTATCCTATTGCCAGTATTAAAGGCATTGCTATTTTATTTCAAGCCACAACTGAAATCACCTCCCAGAATACATAATGATATAAAATGTAACACTTGATACTTTTAACATCCTGACCAGTTTTACACAATGTATAGTTGACTGGCATGTACAATCCTTTCAAATAAGTTTTAATCTGTCTGAAGACCCTAGATTCATTGCCACAAACACAAGATTCTGTTTTTAACAAGTATTTCATCAACAGATAGTTACCAAGTTCCCAGACTTCCGTGTAAGCTGCATTTCACAGGAGTTGGTGAACTTTTTGCAACATGGGCTTCAGTACAATAAGAAGTATTTCGTATCTTGTAGATCTCTTTAATGTTGAATACCTTACTTTACTGCACAGCCATTTTTTTTCTCATAGGAACAGTATAACCATAGTCACTCACACAAAGAAACCACTTTTATTCCATGACAGCTGTTGTGTTCAAGTTGCCAAAGATGAGATAATGTATGCACATATGTGAGCACCTCTAGAAAACTTTTGCTTAAATGTATTAGAAATACATATTTTCCAACTGACTAAAAGTTCCTGAAGGATCTCTGAAGTCTAAAATTTGGCTAAGCCAATTAATATTGACTTAATAGAAATTAAAGATCTAAGGATTAGTAAGTTCTTAGCCTTCAGGCACTGTTTTGTCTTTAGCGTTTTTCCTTTGCACACATTTGAAGATAGATTGTCTGCATCACCTAAAACAGTGAGGGCAGGAGGGGCTATAGAAGCAAATGAGATGACCTGTCATTGTGCTTGGGATACGGAGCTATATCAGGAAGGCTAAAGAGAGGATGATGGAAGGGCAGGTGACATTAATAGATTAATTAATTTAACAGATTAAACTTTTCTCTTAATGATACATCTTTGTCTGTGAAGTCAGAAGTAAATCATAGCTATGATATCTAAGAAAACACTAGTAAGCAACAATGTCTCAGAAGGTGAAATACATGCAAAGAGATATTAACCAATTTGCCACAGCCACTCTGAACTGTACCAGAGCTAGAAGGTGCAGTTATATCTTCAACACCAAATCAGAGACAGAATTTTCATTTCCCTCTTGACAATGTGCCAATTTTTAGCTCCTGCATATTCAGCATTTTCCTAAGTAGAAATACTAAACGTTCTTAAAAAGTAAGTCTTGTTTAAATTGCAGACCAGACCATAAATAGCACTAATTATTTGGATAATTTTTTTCAACTTTAGAAGGCTTCAGTATGTAGTTTAGTGAAAAAACATTGACAGATGTCTTCATTCTTTGTGTGTGTGTGTGTGTGTGTGTGTGGGTAATGGAACAGAATTTTGGGATCTAACAAATTTCTATTTGAACTGGAAAATATTACAGTGTTAACTTTTTAATCATAATGCTTTCATGCCAAAATAAACAAAAGAATGCATTTATCTTTCATTCCTTCTAAGCTCAATGATTAAGCTTAATTTATACATTTACAAATATAATCCTTTATCCTATAAAGTTTGTCAAAATAATTTAGATCTCATTTTGTGCTATTAATCATGATTTTTAAATAAACTTTCCTCAAAATCTGTATTTTATTTCTATGAACAAATTCAGAAATTGTTGCTTTCTACTACAGAGGCAATAACTACTCTTGGAATAGAAATGACCTTGTTATGAATTCTGAAACGACATTATGTTGAGAAAATGTGCAAGAGCTACAATTGCTCATTTCCAGGTATTTTTCAAAGAAACACAAGCAGTGTCTTTATTCATGTTTCTAACTAGAACAACAGTTTTCATTCCTATATTATTTTACATATTAAAACTTAATCTAATAAGGTATTATTTTTTCCCCTTTCCCCAGCAACAAATTTCTAGTGATCCATTTGCTCCATTCAGAGTAAATAATCCATAAATAATCTACCCCCAATCTCTTTACTGGAGGAATTAATTGTGGGCTACTTAGCTGACTGCAGGATATCCCTGCAGCATTGCTAAAATGGGGAAAAAACATGGCACTGTGCTATGGATTTGTCATTTCACTCTAACATGCCAGACTTAAGTATATTCATTAATACTACTGTCTACATTTACTTGTGTACTCCATCTGCTCTCATTTACCTTACCTTTTTTTCAACCTGTTTGGAAGTATCTTGTTTACATGTGGTAATATTTCCATTTCCTAATGCCATCCTTCTCCCAGCTGTTGTCCAGTATTATTTCACCCCTGACTTTTCAAAATACTACAACATAAAGGCAAGGAAGAGTATTTCTGAAATTTTATTTTTTTATATATATATATAAAATATATATATAGCAATAAGATATATATATATATTGTTGCTATCCACTGAGTACTTCTGTGTTTTCCAGTCAAAGAACACATATTCCCTCTCCATCTTTTTCTGGGTACAGTACATACTATAACTTAAATTGAAAGCAAAGTGGCTGTTACAGACCAAGGGCAATGGCCAGCTTCAGGAACTTTGCCCTGAATTTGATCAGGTTCTGTAAAAGTGGATGAAGTTTAATGCCAAAATATCCACCAAAGCATATCTTTATACACTACCTGGCAAAAATAGTGTCTTAGATTTCAGACACTAGAAATAAATCACATACATAATAAGCAACATTTTTGTAACATATCAAAATAATACCATGTAAGACTGTAACACAAACCCAAAATAAACCAAGAAAACATCTTTAAATGGAATTCCATTGACTACATACAAAGTGAATAGAGGTAACACTGTTTCTTCATAGCTTTCATAGAACTGGCTGAATGCCCGCATGCAAAAAGTCATGGTCAATGGCTCAATATCCAGTTGAACAGTAATAAGTGGTGTCCCTCAGAGATCAGTGTTGGGACTGGTCTTGTTCAAAATTTGTCAGTGACACGAACAGTGGGATTGAGTGCACCCTCAGCAAGTCTGCTGATGTCACCAAGCTGTGCAGTTCAGTTGATATGCTGGAGGAAACGAATGCCATTCAGAGAGACCTTGACACACTTGTTGTGAATGCTCCATCACTGGTGGTGTTTAAGGCTGGGTTAGACAGAGCCTTGGGTGACATGGTTTAGTGCGAGGTGTCCCTGCCCATGGCGGTGGGATTGGAACTAGATGATCTTCAGGTCCTTTCCAATCCTAACTATTCTATGATTCTCTAGTCCACTCTATGGTTTCCAGAAACAGACTACGTCTTACGATGCATTTGGCCTAATATCAGAAAGATTTTCTTCCATGAAGAGCTTTGTGGTACATGGCCTTGGAAAAATTTTATTTTTTTATCCGAAAGTTAGAGAAATAGTTACAGCAATCTTTTTATTCACGACTGATAAAATGTCTAATGATGCTCTAAAAAAGGAAGAAAATAGCTCTGCACAAGGCAACATGAATCTGTCTAAGATTGCCTGTATGATTTGAGATACATCCGAGTCGTGATGTATGTTTGACACTAACTATAATCAAAATAAATCCACAACTAAGAAAAATTGTATGGGCAGAAATATTAAGTAAAAACTTCCAAACAACTGCACAAGAGTAAGTATTTAACATTATAATGTCAATAAAGGTTATGATAGTTTGACATTATCTGGGCTGAATAAAAGCAGAAATATCAGTTCTTCAGACTTGATACTTAGGTAGTAATAACTTTCACATTTTAAAATCATAGAATAGTTAGAATTATAGAATAGAATTAAATATTTCTATTTTATTTTTCTATTCCTATTCTGTTATATTTCTTGATTTCTATTCTAGAAGAGAATTAAATAATTATATTCTAACTATTCCATTCTAAATAGAAATTTAGATTGGAATAGAATTTTGCCTGGTTCCTCTCAGCTCAAAACACAAAAAAACCCAAAACACACTTTCAATTTTAGTTTTTGAAATTACATGGGAAAGGGTAATTTTCTAAGCACATGGTTTTCTTTAGAAGTTTAATTTGTAATCATTGACATAGTTGTGACCCTTCATAAAGGAGCTTGCAAATTATCTGCAACCTCAGTTGTCCATGGATTAATTCCAAGTTTGCCACTCATTTTCTAAGTTTGAATTATTCCAAATGTGACAGCAAAATTCTCCCTAGTTCAGCAAAATTCAGTTTGAATTTGCTTTTGGATCAGTCAAGTTAAGGCCTTTGTTCTTTCCAGGAATCTGCAAAGTATAGATTTAGACTGCAAAATATAGTAATCCATTTTTACTCAGTCATCCTATATTCCCTAAAGCTTGTTCCCAAGTAGAAGGAAAGTAAAGGGAATAATGAGCCAGAAATTGAAATCTTTAATAAGTTTCTCTTTTTCATTTGAAAACAGAATTTTATATATTGTGAACTATCATATCTAATCGTCACTGCATGATTAGGAGGATAAATTAGTGCATTTGTGCAGAGAACAAAAATCTTACCAGGGTACGGTATTTCTATTCTTCCACTCAACTCCTACCATTTCTCTTAAAGAGCACATTGTCAAATGTACACATTCTTGATGCTTGGGAAATTTCCCAAGAGGAAAAATTTAGGCTTTATAACTGTATATCTTCCTTACTGCAAAGTTCGCTGTCCAAACACAATCTCCATCTTTTCCCAAGGTCACACATTCCCAGAGCATTGTGTCAAGTATCAGTGGAGGTGGAATAAAGGGGATGAAGGTTTTAGCACTGAAATGCTTAAATGTATCTGTAGTTTAACTATGTCTTGTATTTCCTCAGGGAAGAGTGAAATCCAAGATCAAAATAAACTTGGCACTACTTTTTCAATTAAAAAAACCCTCCAGAATGTACAAGTTTCCTGATTTAATGTTCAGCTGCCCAGTAACAGAACATTAAGGCTGCAAGCCTGTTAAGATACTGATTTTATTTCCTATATTATTTTACATATTAAAACTTAATCTAATAAGATATTATTTTTTCCCCTTTCCTTAGATAGGAAATGTTTTGAGTTTAAATAGTTCATGTTAAATGGACTGATTATTCAGGCCAAATTCTGAAAATCTCTGGGATTAAATGTAAGGGTTCTAATTTAGGACAGCCAGAAATCAGTCCAGCCTTAATACTGTCTTTTCTCTAGATCAAATGTCATTAATGCAAATTTAATAAATTCCTAAGACATTTCCTTAGGAACTGGAACTCTACTGCTCCCAAACTATCTACCTTTTGAATAAGACATTTTTATACCTGTAACAGACAACATCTAAGTTACTTGACAAAGGAGATCAAAGGTCAATGGGTAGTAATTGCACCATTTACTAGTTTAATTAAATGCTTTAATTCGTGAATGCCATTAACTTCCCTCAAGCTGTGATATAGGTACATAAGGCAAAGCACAAGGAAGGATGGAAGCTCCCAGGAACAGAATCTTATTACCTGACCTTATAAATGGGCCTTTTTTATCCTGCCACTTAAACACAGAAATACAAGAAAGCTCTCAAAATAGTGGTTTTTTTTTTTTTTGGTTTGGTTTGGGTTTATTTTTGCTAAAGACAGATGTGTATAAAACTCAGTGTGTTGTCCTTGCAGTCTGTAACCTCTGGAGCCAGATCTTTTATGCATGTATATATATATTTTTATATATATACATTTTACTTAGCAGTCTCTTTAACACCAATTTCTGAAGTTACCAGAATGTTTAGAAGCAAACATTTCTTCAACATGGTTTTTATCTCTAACTAGCTAACTGGAAAAGGCAAAAGAAAAGTGACTGTTTCCGGTAGTAGCCAAAACCAGACAACTTTAGAAAACAGCATAAAGTGACATTGTATTGACCATAAAAGTGACTTATTCACACTGACAGCCCAGGAAATGGAAATGTACTAGCAAAAACAAAGAGGGGGAGGAGGGAGAGGCAAAGGATACAACTAAACAGAGGAATGAACAGCAGGAGAAGGAATATGGATATTCAAAGGTTGAATTGAGCACAGATTAAAATTAAAGATAAAAAGATCTAATTAGACAGGATAACAGCACTTCTGATACAAAATCAGACCTTCTTCAGTTCACTATATGTCAGAGGCAACATATTTGCTCTCTGATATCTAAATACTATGACAGTGATTTAGTAAGGCATACCTACAGCATTGTCTTCCAGCTGGCAAAGTCAGTGAGCTCCCTTAGAAAGTATTTGATTATATGGGCTATTTTGCAGCTGTTTGAAGAGAATCATGTTTTCTCATTTACTCTGGTGTAAGTATGAAGAATGAAGTAAGCATCAATTCTATCACCTCTGCTCTGACGTAAACTGAACAAAGAATGATATTACATGCCCTAGCTTTAGAATTCTCACTGTCAGTGATGGTTTGTCATTCAAACTGACTTCTGGCAGGGCAAAGCCTAGCAGTGTCACAGCAACTTAATAAAAAGGGAGGCAGTCTACTGTGGATTAACAGGGTGCAAACATTATTGATTGATTGAAAGCACAAAATTTTGAAATCCCTCTCCCCGCCCCAACCTGTCTCCCTCCTGTGCCCTACAGAAGCAGCCCTAATAGTCTGTATCAGTCCTGAGGCTAGAGACTCCATCAGATTCCTTCATCAGAGCTTCAGAATTCCACCTTGTTATGAAAGAATTTTTGTTGGTAACCTACAAATCATCATTTAGCATAAATGTTGATTTGCTGCTGCACTATTCCAGTGTCTTAAATTCCCAAGTGAAAACTGGGAAGTGAAAATTGGGAAGTGAAAATTTAGAAAAACAAAGGTGTTTGTTAGCTTTTATGCTGAAATATTGTATGACTCAGTGTCAGGTTTAGATTTAAACTTCCATTTTGGTTCTGTTTTTATTAAGGTTGTAAATTCTGCTTTGAAACCACAACTGATAAGTGAAAACTTTGTTATGTTTTGAAATTGAAACAAAAAACCCCTACCAACATTAATAAGCCTACCACAAGAACTCGTTGTAGACCTCTCTTGCCTTTTTACTTTCCTTGTCAACTCACTTCACTTGTGCTTTAAAACCGTTTTCTATTTCCCAGCTTAGCTCCTGGACCTATTTAATTTTTTCTCCTAGTCAGCTAACACGTGGCACTGCGTACTTTGCCATCCTGTCTTCAATCATCTTCTCTTGTGACACAGCTCCAGACCCTAATTTCCTCCTCCACTGAGTTCCCCTTCTTACCTGGCTCAGTCTGGGCCTCATAGTCGTGATATCCATCACTCGACAGCTGGGAAATGGATATATTCCGGGAGGCAGAGAGATGATGAGAGTATACCTTGGAAATAGTAGCCTGCAAGTAATTTTCCTAACAACTTGATCATGCAGTGCAGAGCACCTGATGCAACAGTTCAAGTGAATTATAAACTCTGAAATGAAGAGTGATTTTTAAAAATTGCTGCACTTTTTATTGGAATACTGGATTTGCCTACATCAAATCATATAACCACTAGTGATACCTTGATGGAGAACTGCCCTGGGTTCATACCAGCTGGGCTTAAACCACAACAAGAATGACTAATGGTTTTGTAGCTACTTCTACTACCCATAAGGAAAAAAATCCCCAAATAAAACACATGCCACATGATCCAACATTATCAGCTTATCATAAAGGACCATGATTCATGATTTCGTAATATTCATGATATCATAAAGAGCATGATTTAAACTTCAGTTTCTACCTCAGAGAAGACTGATTCAAATGGGAATAAAGAAAGAAGCCAGTTATTTATTTAGATGTGACTAATCCATTAGTCTAGCATGCCACATCTCAATTGAGGTAAATCTCTACTCCATATATACAGCCTCTTTTCATTGTGACATAGCTTTCAACAGGGAAAGGATATAGTTGTTTGCTCCTGCAAACACATTTTTAAATGTAGACTAAACCAAATAACTAGTTTACATAATTTCATAAATCTTAAAAAACAAAACACCAAACCCACCACATTCAAAACTGTACTACTTGGACAGAAACTACCTGTTTGTAGCAAAAATATGGGTCATATAAACCTATTTTCAAACAGGAATACCTTCAGCATCCTAATAACAGCTACTCTGAGAGCACAAAAGCCACTAGAAAACCAACCAAGCAGCAATATTAGTTATGGGTTTAGGAACATAGCATAGAAGTCCCAACTTTAGCATTACAAAACCTCCAGCCTGTCTTTTTTTCTAGCAGTTTGGACTGGAAAGGTATAGTATATGCTGTTAATCTCAGCTGTGCTTACTGATAAATAGTCATCTATTTAGAGGCCAATTAGTTTACCACAACCTTCTCTAATGGAGAGAGTCATTTCAGTGCTGTACATTTGTTATCAAACCAGCTGTGTGTAATTTCACATTGTACAGACTACTCGATTTCACTAAAGTGGAGCTATCGGTTACTGAAAATAGAACACGCAGACACAGAAGGAAACTACCTGCCACACTGATGCCTCTTGTGACTGATTTTGACCATACCTATTAACCTTTTGTAAACTCATCATCACATAGCTCACATTTTACACTTAAACTAAACATCAAAATTTAAGTTTCCTGGCTTTGACAAACAAGTTCAGCGCACCCTGTTTATCTTCCTAGCTGGATACACCACAAACATTTTTACTGCAGTGCATGTATGAGCTTTAGACCATCACACAGGTTAGAAATGTTGTAATTACCAGTAATCAGTGGAATTGCCCCCAGATTCAGACTGCATCAGATTATCACCCTGCAATTACTTAAAACCAACAAAAAATAATGCTGGCATAGAAAAGAAAGGGTCATACACCCTTTATCTCCCACTGCTTATTCTAGTGGCAGTGCCAGCTTAAAGTTGAAGATGTCCCTGTTCATTTCAGGGGAATTGGCCTAGATGACCTTTGAAGGTCCCTTCCAACCCAAACTGTTCTACAGTTCTATAGTTCTATGATTCTGTGGACCTAAAGCATTCACCAAATGAGTCTTAGAGCATAGAAAACTTCAGCCTCATCTTTCTATGCTACCTTTGCTCTGACTGATGAAAGCATAAAACATTGTCCAGAACCTCATTATGTTAGAGACTGTACAAATACAGAGAAAAAAGATGGCTTTTCAGCCAAACTGGGAAATGTTTACAGAAAAAGCTTCTGCATTTCATAATAGACTTCTGCAGACATTTCTGTGAAACATAAAACCTGTACCAGCTAAATATTTCCTTCACAGAATACTTGTATTTCTAATTTACTTGCTGCAATTGCTATTTTCAATGTGATTGTTTTAAAATTAGTTCTTCAGGAATGCTCTATTTCCTAGAAGAAGGCTGAACTTTGTTGTGCCCAGATCATATCCTGAATTAACATGTGCAGATACTTAGTTTTATTTTGTCAGTAAACAGTAAATCAAATTAACCAGTTAACTTCAGAAGTATACTTAGTTATGAATGGCACACCTCATGGAAGATAGCAACAATACTAAAGGAGGAAAATGAACAGCTTTATTTACAGCAACAGGAAGTAATTAAGGAAACTGAACAAAGGAGTTGTGAGAGAAAATTAAAAAGACTAAAAATAAGTCTATTTTGCTGTGAAAAAACTATGAGAGGAAAGGAACCATACAATTTCCCATATGGCTTTGTTTCATTCTGTCCTCAGGGGCACTCTGTCCCTATTGTAAAAAACAGTTTCAGAAGAGAAACACATACAAGTAGGTAATTTGTCCCTGTTTTTTAGGATAGTCCTCCCAGCTCTCAATGTAAAGACCCCATCAGCTTCTTCTAGTTGTTAAAGAGAAAATATGACTGTTCAGAATGTAGGCCAAAAAGAATTAGTAAGTACTGGAGTTAGACATATTTTGAACAGCTCCAAAATTGTGAGATATGAGAGTCATATAATTCTTGAGGCTCCTTAGATCTATTGATGTTGTATTTTGGGGTTGTGATATATATTTTCTTGTTCCTGTACACACGCTCTGACTCTGGCAGACATTCCCACAGCGTACTGAATGCACAAGATCATAATGGTTACAAAGCACTTCAAGCAGCTATGAGTTTATTTTAAAATGCAGAAGAGAGTTATTGCCAGAATCACCTTTTTAAAGAAAATGCAGATGTTAAAGCAGATTCCCAGATTGTGGAGATGGTGTTGATGCCTTTTTTCTAAGAGATTTAATATCCATATTTCCAGAAATTATCCTAATCCCACTGATATATCTGTGGAAGCAACCTGTGTTCTCTGCCCTAAAAGTAACCCAAAATCCACAGTCAGAAGAATAGCGTAAAGGATATCAGTGCCCCTCTATTTCAGAACAACCTGAGTGCTAGTATTGGCTCCTGCTTATACACTTAGAAGGGTTTTTGGAGAAACATGTAAACAGTCCTTGAATCTAGATCTGGAATCCGGTAACTCTCCTTCTGTAACTGTGGGTCTGGTGTAGACAGAGGTGAGATTTTAAACTCACTAAAGGCTCTGGACATGTTCTCTGAAAGCCTGTTAAGAAGTTTGTTCTTTTACAACTTTGCTTTTTTCCTAGACACTCTATCTTGGAGCACTTTTCCCCCCAATCTCTTAAAATTTTATTTCTGACAGAATATCTGCGTCCTTTTTGTACACTCTCCCTCATTGCCCTGTAGATCTGACACTAACCCCTAAATTAGATACCAACAATTTATAAGGTTTTAACATTAAACTTTCAAAGTTAACTCTCTGATGAGATTATGAATAAATTCAATGCCATTAGTTGTTCTATATATTCTGAGTCAAGAAGGTCACAAAACATTAACTTACAATTATTCTCCATTTAGAATATTATCTGCATGAGTAACAACTGAGTTTTCATTAGCAATATTAATAAATGTGGGCAATGCACAAAATGGCTAAATGCACTTTAAAGGTCATAAAACTACTCTGGACAACTGAAATACATTAAATCTCCAGATTACAAACTATGCAATGCACAATGTAAGGATAAACATAAAGATTACTGAAAGTCAATTTGAAACACACTTAGAGTGTTGTGATCCAGCATAAAAGTTAGGAAAATTTCAAAGAAATGGATTTCTCAAAGCAGTTGCCCAGATGACTACTTTTTAATGAACCCTTTCACATGGGACATACTTGACAAGAGGAAAGGCCAGAGCAGAATGTGTTTTAATCATTTTTACCTCCTCACATTGCTCTGTGTGTGTTTCAGACTAAGTCAACATGTTTAAAATTCTCAAATTCAGCTTAAACAAATCCATTTACTGTGGATCTAGATACTTGCTGCCTTAACAATCACAAGCTCTCTCCTAGTAGACTTAAATAACAAGCAGAAGATAAAGAGCAGAAAAGGTTTACAATTTTTCCCTAAGTATGTGCCTAGCAATTCCTACAGCCTGCCTTGGCTGTTTGTATCTATGCTGACAGCTGGATTTCCTGTCTTTGCATCTGGCCATAAGATATTCAGGAAGTAAGGTTTATATCTTTACATGTTTTCCATGAAGTACTTTGATGACTAATTTCAAGGGTACTGAGTCACATACTCCTTTCACATACTGCTCTCTATCCAAATTCTTATTATTCTCCCTACTCCACTCTTCCCACCTTTACACTTCTTTTCTTCATTTAAATTGCATTTAGACATTCTACAAATAGTTATTTAAATTTTAGCAAACTTTTTTTTTTTTTTAATACAAGCTAGTATCACTGGTTTTAATTACACAGCTACTAAAAATGATGTTTATGTCAATTCTTCCAAGTAAAATATGAAAACAAATCACCAATAATATTCTGGGGTTTTGGTGGAGTGATGGTGGGGTGTTTGTTAAAGTGGCATCACTGTAAGCCTCATTCACTACCCTCCTAGTTTATAGTTTCTTGAGGGTTTCAATATACATTGTGAGTGAAATTGCCATATAGTAAAATCAGCTTAATTTTATTCTCCTAAAATGTTCTTGTATTTCTCAAAATATTAACTGCTTCAAGTGTTACTTATCAATACCTTAGAAGGATTAAAAATAGCATGGCAGACCACTCTGCCTGAATCAAGCCTCCATTTGAGCTACTGTAGTGGAGAAATTGTTTTAAAAAACAAAAGCTTTTTTCCAAACTCCAGCTATTGATCAAAATTAACATATTTATCTTTAGGATGGCTTACTTTCAAAGAATTGTCTTGGAGCTCAAGATACCTTAGTCTGAGAATCTGACAACAAAAGGTTAGTTTTATTAGTAATCACGAAAGTATATTAATTGTTCTACAGTTTCAAATTTACAGAGAAAAAAAGCCTCCCTTTTTGCAGCATTCATTGCTGGACTTTTAATCTAAACATCTAACTCCTCCATTTACTACATTCTAAAGAAAACATACCAGTAGGTACACCGTTGTGCCAGCTAAAGGAAAAAAAAAAAACCCTCTCACATAAAACAAAGTCTGTACAAAGTACTCACCAAACGCCAAGCAACAGTTCCTGAAAAAAGAATTCCTGAATCAGTGCTGAATAGGATCCTCCCCTGCTAATTCACATTGAAGGGGTGTGGTGTAAAGAAAGGATTGCAACCTGATCTTCCTAGAGCGGGCTCTTGCGGAGGATTAATCAGCTAGTCCTTGTTCTTGCTTTTTGTGTAGCACATGGGTTCACTCTGGGTAGAAGTCAGGGATCTGAAGCAGCGGCAAGGACGCTTCCTGTTTAAAGTTTTCTGATCCGCGTTGTGGTTTAGGGCAGCTGTTTTCTAAGCAGTACTAGTCAAAATGAAAAGCACTTTTAAAGAATGAGAAACAGTCTCATCCTTTAAAAGCATAAGATATGTTATTCATTATATCTTTCAGGCTTTGATATGGCTCATGAGGATGACATACTCATTGCCTATTTAAGAGAAATAGGTTGTGGCTTACTTTTGGTTTGGGGTTTTTTCTGTTTTTAAATAAAGCCATGCTACTCAGTCTAGATCTGGGCTGCATTCATCACAGTATCTGGAGCTGAACTAGAAAAGCTATTCTGCCTTTAGCTAGAATATACCATCTATTTATGAATGATGCTAGTATGTGCTAAAACTAAAGTTAATCATCATTAAAAGTACCATGGCTGAAGACAGGGAAAAGACTCCGGCAGTAAGACTGAGAGACCTTGTAACTTGTGAATATAGAGATACGTGACCAGAATTTTAGTCCTGGAAACTAAGGATGAGAATTTCCCAGACAGTGAATTAAACAGCAACAGAGACAGAAGTAACAGCTGAAGAACAGTAACTTACACAATTAGTAGCTCTAACTTAATTGCAGTTATTTCTGATCAAAGACAAAAAGGTGAGTTAAATTACTTTCATTAGAGATCTATAATCATCTGTTCATCACCCTCCTGAAATAGATTGGAAGTTTCTCACAGTCAGTTAACAGGTTAACAATCTCTGAAACAAACAGAAGTGCTCCTGGCAGCTTCTTAAATCTCCTGTCTGCTATTCCTGACTGTAAGAATGTGTGTAATAATTTTCAGGGCAAAGTCAGTAATCAGCTGACTCTGCCCTCTATTAACCGGGTCAATATTCAAATTGATTAACCCTCCTGAAATGAACGAGAAGCACTCACAAAGGGGTAGTTTAAAATGCTGGAGGTGGACTTCTACCATACTTATCACCAGCTCCCTGCTCAGATAAAGCAAGGAGAAACCCAGCCCAGGAGAAGTCAGTTAAAAGGAAATGGCTGGTCTGAAATTTGTGCAACATCAACACTCTGAAAAACGTATTTTGGGTGTCCATATGTTACGAATTAGTATGTATCAGAGCTATCCATAAATCTCCTTGAGGGTCACAAGTAAGACAGCCCAAAACAGATGTACTAAAATGACATGATAATTTAAAAAAATCTTAGTCTGTACATTTACAATAGAAACAAAACCAACTAGATTTGTTTTAGATACTTCTTCATTTAGATACTTCTTCATTTTGCTTTTCTTAGAATACATCTGTGTGGATGAACAGAGATAGTTTCAAACTTAAAGCAATTTACAGATAAGCTGCTTTCTTTTTAGTCATATCAGATACTGAATGGTCTGAATTTACTAGTCCATGCAAATATATTCCAAGTCTAGGGACCTGACCTGGTCAAAACTAATGTAGGGAAGATGTAAGAGAATGCAATACCTTATTTTGATTAAAAGCTAGGTTAAGAAATCTTTGCTAAATAATAAAACAAGATAAGAGTAAAAAGACCTACACGTGCAAAAGGGGCACATATCCAAAAGAAAATTTCAAAGGAAACAGTATTTCATTTTAAGGTGAATATTTTTGCTTTCTATTCTGTTAATGCCTCTCCAGTTCCCACGTGTAGTCATCCTAATTTAGTTTCCAGGAAGGTCTCTGCACCCCTTTGCGTTATAGCTATAACACAAAAGGCTGCAGTGAAACTGGAATCAGAGTTTTAAGATGGAAACAACACTTATTTGAACCTTTAGTGAGATCAAAGAATTCCATTCAGCTATGACCTGGCCTAAACAATCACATTAATCTCAGGCTTGCCTTGAAACCTGCTGATAGCTTAAGAGAGTTGTCAACAGTTAAAGGTCCACAGTGAAAAAAGTCCCTACAATTCTAAAAAACATTTTTGGTTCCTTTAAAGAAGGGGCTTTTGTGATAAGCAAGTTGAAATTTGAGCACTAAAACTAGTAATTGAAAAGCACTTCTCCAAAGTCCTAGAAGTCTAGAATCCTCTCAAAGGAGGAGAGTCTAGAATCCTCTCAAAATGTAAAACTTGAAATGACAGAACTCGAAATCACAAAACTCACCAACGTAGCTTCTTAGGACACCACCAGACTAACTGGGGTTATTTTTATTAACCTTTTTTTCTGTTCTGAAGAACCCAAAAGTCCTTACTTAGGAATTTCTAACCTTTGAGTATATGACATTATGTTCTCTCTTCATGTTTATTTATAGCATATGCTACAAGAACCAATTGCCAATACAAAGATGATAATTCAGAAGATCATCATTTCACATGACTCCTGAGGTCAAGTCTCACAGTCAAACTCTGGCTAATTATGCAATAGTGGGAACTGTACACATTATTTAATCAGTCTGAGAAAAGACCGTTTACAGATGTCCTTGGTTCTGTCTGTAGCAGTCATTTTTCTCCTTCTTAGTAGCTGGTACAGGGCTGTGTTTTCAACTTTAGTCTGAGGACAATGCTGATAACACACTGATGTTTTAGTTGTTACTAAGTAACGTTTACTCCGATCAAGGGCTTTTCAGTCTCATGCTCTGCTGGTGAGGAGGAGCACAGGAAGCTGGGAGGAAGCAGAGACAAAGCTAGCTGACCCAAAGCTAACCATACCACAGCATGTCATGCCCAGTACATAGTCTGGGGGGGAGTTACCTGGAAGGCCAGATCGCTGCTCTTGTCCAGCTGGGTATTGATCTGCAGGTGGTAAGCAACTGTATTCTCTCCCCTTGTTATTTCCCTTATCATTATTATTACTGGTGGTAGCAGCAGTAGTTTTGTGTTATACCTTAGTTACTTGGCTGTTCTTATCTCAGCCCGTGGGAGTTGATTCATTCTTTTGATTCTCCTCCCCAGTCCTCCAGGAGTGTGGAAGAAGAAGGGGGAGTGAGTGAGGGATTGCGTGGTTCTGAGTTACCAGCTGGGTTTAAACCACAACAACAGTATATACATCAGCAGATCATCTACCAAATTCTGCTTGTTATTCACTGATTATACTGGCATGCAGCAGTGGCAGTACAAGCCAACTGTTCCAGCCCCCTTTACAAGCTGCTTTCTGCTGGGCTATTTTGAAATGACTCAGGTTTGAGAGTCAAGGGAAAGTCCAGAAAGCATTTATATGATTCTTCTTCTATAGCCAGAATATCTTTACTCAGAGATTACAACCCCAGAACATCACAGATCGGAGAGGTTCAGAAAAGGCTCAACAGGAAGGTCTGGAGAAGAGTACACAAGACTAGTGCTACTGAATGCATTCCAGATCATTCATATAATCAAGAACTTTCATAAAGAAATTTGACATGAGCACTGTTAATATTGCACTTCTGTCAAAAAAGCAGAAAAATTTACTTACAGCTTCATTTTTCTTGTCTTCTGGAATGTCTGTTATCTTATAATTATGCCAAGACTGAAAGGGATAGAAGGAAAGACAATGAACTTCAAATTCCAGCTCTCCTATACAGTGCACCTTTATTTGTAAAAAGTGGATGAGCTTTAGCAGAATACTCTATATTAACCATAATGCTAAATGCATGGTATTTAGAAATGAAAATGATTCAGAAATGTCCAATCTTGTTATTGTTTTACTGTACTAGAAGACAGATAAAGCAGCACAAAACTCCTGAAAAGTTTTGTGCATCTATATATAATACTCTGTGTTTTTTGAGTTTTATCATTCCTGAAACAGGATTTACCATATAACACAGCTGGAAAAACACATAAGCATTCGTTCACACAAGCAGTTCTTCGGGTTATAACGCAAATGCCTCCTCCAGTGAGGGTGTGACATTGCTTGGTCAACAACACAGGTGTTTGTGATGTTTTGTTGCCCCCTATTGATGTTGCTTCCTTTTTCCACTGCTTAGTTCTGTAAGAATTTTCATAGAGGCAAGAGCTTCCTGTCTCTTGCTTTCAACAAAGTCAGAACTTAATGCTTCTGCTTAGTGCTTGAATTAGATGAAAGAACATGGATATTTCTGAATCCCCATAAGGAACCAGATAGCAAACTTACAGGAAAAATGCCACCATCATAGTCTGCTTGCTGCAGTGAGTTTAAAGTCAGAGCTAATATGTAGCAGACACTGTCACCATACAGGGCAAAAGCTCCCAAGGACCTTTTCCTTCACACGAGCACTAATCATCTTATACAGTGCAAGGCTGTTGCTCTTGCAAAATTTCCACAAGCACTGAAAGTTGCTGTTTCCCACATACAATGGCACAACACAGTGAACATCTACAGGAAGGGACGGTCACCTACCTACCACAAGATGCCATGTTTGCAGTATAAGTAGTCAGTTTTGTAGTTAAGTAAGTGCTACATTATCTTAAAATTAGCTGATCTTTTTGAGGCCACTGAAGTGTACGCCTTCTTTTCCAGCTGAGGACATCTGCATGTTGATGACATAAAATTTTGAAACCTCAACCAGGTTCTAAAAGAGGAACCTAACTTCCTGTCCTGGTTTTGACTGGGATAATTTTCTTCCTATTACCTGGCACAGTGCTGTGTTCTGCCTTTAGTTTGATAATAATGTAAGACTTTAGCAAAATGGCTGTACTGCTGTTTTATATCTGTTGTATTATTTTTACTGTGGTGTTTATAGCATTTAATATCTAAACCCCACCTAAAAATACATGAAATGGCGTGAAAGTGAAGGACCTTCTCCAGTGAAAGGAAAACTAGAACCTAACAGCTGGGCCCTGAAAACCTGTCTCTATACACTTCTCTTTTTCCTCTTATTGTTCCTCTTTGCTGTTTTTACATAAAAACCATGGCTATCCCATGTCCTCTAAAAACTGAAATTAGATTGTACAGAGAGGGTGGCTATTGTTGCTGACAGCAGAATTTTTAGGTAGTACAATGAGGAAACTCTAAAAACACAGGCTTTATTTCTGTCCTTACTTCAAAGCTGGTAAAACCTTTAAATAATACAGTAAGGCATGTTACTAAGGCTGTGTTGTGGTTTAAGCCCAGCCGATTGCTCAGAGCCACACAGCTACTAGCTTACTCCGCCCCCTTTTGACAGTTTGGGGCACTGACTACTGAGTTTCCACTTTCCTCTCTATTAAAGGTCATAATCACGTCCTCTTAGGACTATAAGGAGCAACACAGAAACGTAGTGAAAAATTACATCTTGAAAATACGTCTGAAAATAAGATGTTAGTCATTGAAGACACCTTGAGCTCAGGGAATTGCAGACTGATGCAAATGTAGGAACATTTTTAAAGGGGAGCAAATCAAGTTTATTATGCTTTGCATCCAAATTTATCACAGATGTCGTATGCTTTTCTGCTTTGAAAATCAAATATTTAGCAAGGCTAAATCTACCTTTCTGATTTCATAAACCCAGCTGCCTTATATTGAGCAACTTGAAATTAAACTTCTGTTTTTCTCAACAAAAGTACCCTGGCTCTGCAGTCAGCTGTGCTTGTTCCTAGAGAAAGTTTCTATTCTTCAGTTACCCTTCCATGAAATCCAGGACTAAAAAATAGCTGTCCTTTTATTTTAAAAAGTATTATTTTCTTTAATGTGAACACTCTTTATCTTCTTCAATCCCATAGAAATCCAGTACTGACATACTAGCAGAATACAACATTACTTTGTAGATACCAGACTAAGGAAGACTAAATAAACAGTGTTCTTAGTAATTTGAAAACTGCTTAAAACAAGCATGGAAAAGCAATGCAATTGCGACTAGGGTTTAAATTTTTGGTCTTTTCCTGGTGTCACTATCAAACTGTTGCCTCATTATCAAAGAGCTGTGATAAACTCATTTCTTATATACTTATTTCTTCATTTATCAAATTCTTAACAGTAAACAAATGGGAAACTTGGAGCATACTTAGAAGTTGAAATCCTAAATAATTACTTGCTATTACTATCTTTTTGAAAACTCCAGAGACAAGCTAATTCTGTAGTATGGTTACTGTAATCAGAGTACAGAGCATACTATGTAACATTTTGAATAATGTGGAGATTTCAAGGCTCAGTTCAAATCAAAAAAACTTTTGGATAGCTGAGAAATAATGAGGTCAGGTCAGTACTAGATGCCACTCATTTTTATAGCCAGAAGCTGTATGAGGTTTGGACTTACGCTGACTTCAGTTGAAACAGAGTAAGGGACTTACATAAAAGCGTGGTAACCATTTTGTCACCTTCCCTGCACAAGAAAGTTTTCTTAATTCTTTTTGGTCTTTTTATTTCATTAATCTGGCAAAAATGGAAAGAACTTTCCATCGTACAGCTGCATTTAGATCTGAGATAGATCATATCTGAAGCAAAACATAATAGATGTTATTACCTGAATTCTATTGTTACTGTTAAAAAAAAGTGTGAGAGGCTGCTTAGTCTTGTTAAGCAAATTGCCTCACTGGACAAAGCACTTGTTTTAAAACAATTTATTCCTGACTTGGCTCAGCAAATGTCTAAGTCTGAAATAGATATGGGTTAATTAAACATTTCTATATTTTTTTCTGGATTAGCTATTTATTGTGTTTTCCATTCTCATGCGGTGTCTGTTTATGCTCTTGGTGAGATCAGTGTTTCACTGAGGATCTTAGTAAATAGATCTCCTTTTTCCACTCATGTCCTATAGTACTCATTCCAAATGCAGATCGTGTCTAGAACTAACTGGCTTAGTCACTGGATGTCACTATTGCAGGACTAAGAGCTTAGCTATTTTAGCTGGAAAAAGGAGGCAAGTATACTTTTGCATATTTTATACATTCATTATTATCAAAGGGTTGCATTTCTGCTCAGGTTGAAGTCAATGTGAATTTTATTGTAGGTTAAATATTCAGAAGTGTTCAGGCCTGAAGATAACTTACGCTTTCAGTGGATACTATTTTACCTGTGGCTTTTAAGTTTTAAAAATCTGTTTCTATTTAAACAAAAAATGTGTCCTTTCTCAGTTTTTTGTTTCTGCTGCTCTAATAGCAGTTTAATTTCTGAATACATTTTCATATATACACAGTGTACATAATTCTGGTGTTGCATACATACACATATACATACACACCAGTACCAGAATTGCATACATATTTATGTATATGCATGCACATACAATATCAACATAAGATTTTCAAAAACTTTACAAAATAATTTTCTTGGTAGGCTCATATAAGCAATCCACTTAAATGATTAATTATTGCAAAACACCTACTCTTTGCCTTAACAAGCCTGAGGGAAAGCTAAACATCAAGAGAAACCAATTTACATGCTCACGGTTTTGAAAATTTAATAACTTAAGCCTGTGAGTAAATAGCTTTAACAGTCAGAGTCAGACTTCTTACAGGGGTTTTCCAAAACTCCTTGAAATTTATTAAGTCAGCACAGAAGTTATCAACTAGAAATATACTGTCGTAGTATTTTTTAACAGTTTCCAACTCTTATGTAAATGAAACAAAATGAAAATAAATGGAACCTGGTTTTAAATAGACAACGACCAAACAAGCAGAATTTCCTATTCATTGGACTTTCTACTGATTTCTCAGAAAGCTGTGAGCATGCCTGTACTTCCTCATCTTGACAAATGATGAATAGAAATGAAAACTGTTTTCTCTGTAGTGGATTTGGCTGGGAGACACTAGTTATGGATACTTCTATGAACAGAACTGAGGTCATCTATGCCATTTTGGTTTTTGATATGTCAGCTTCACACAGGTTGAATCCTCCTCTATGTTATGGCTGGGGAATAAATGAAGAAGGTACAGGAGATGCTCAAACCATGACATAAGGAACAACAATAGGAGTTTCACAATATGCTTTCAAAAAAGTATTTTGAGGATATGAGTAAGTGAAGGAGATGGCAACTGAGGACACCACTATCCACTGCCAGTTCTGGGAAGTCTAAGCTAGTAATGAAGCATTTACCAGCAGACGTGCCAAACCTGTATCCACCCCTTAGCCCCTGCTGCTGCAGTGTCAGACCTGCTTCCTGCTGTTCACCCTACCTCAACACTGTGCTGTACCCTTTTGCCAAGAGTGCATTTCAGTATCCTTGCTCCTGTTGTCATTTCTGATCTATCACCTGCTGACTCATAATGTCTAAACCAGAAATAGGAAGGCAATCCAAGCACATAAGCAGGAAACTTCTTTCCTAGCCCTACTGGGCTGCTAAAAAAAGAAAAGAAAGCATTACCAGCTACTGCAATAAAGACCTGCACTCCCTGAGGCTGGCTGCTTCCTCACCAACTTGCTGGCTTACAGGCTGCTAAGTGTTTATTTGGGGAGGAAGAGACTTCTCTAGGAGATATAGAGAGGACAAAGGTTTGGGAAGTGCTGCATAAGCTTTGGCTGTCTTTAGCTGCTATCCAGTATCTAAGACATTTTTAAAGTGAACAAGCTCTGAAAGTGTTCTCAAAAGAAGTCATTAGGAAGCTAAAACCAGCCAGCTGTTCCTGTGTGACAGTTATTGCTGTGCACATGCTTACGAGAGAATGGAGGACAATTACTTACAGTGTTCACAACTCTTAGAAGGTACAGAACAGTTATCCACCCTTTGCCATGTTCCTGATCACCAAGAAGCTGGGAACAATATGTCGTTTTTTCCCAGATGACAGAATGTTAATCCGTCTTCATGTTGACTAGTAGTAAGAAAAAAATCTTATTCTTCCAGTATTATTACTATTTTTTCCAGTAATAGAGAATAAGAAATAAGCAGGTTAGACACAGGCAGGAAGTCTAAATATCAGCCTATATTTCAAGAAAGGGGGAAGTACTGGATTCAAACTTGAAAAAAACAAAGTGTGTTCAAAGTCCAGTATCACACAGTTTCAAAGCTAATCAGATAAAGAAGATTTTGTACACTGAAATACCGAAGCTCATGATGCAATACGTACAAGTTGCATGTCACAGGTCTAGTGAGACTGTTCTAGGTAGGGCAGACCCCTTCCAAACTCATTAAGTAAGACCTACCTTAGATGACATCAAATTATTCAAAGGTAATGTTATTTGCTCCTTTCTTTTGTAGCAAAATGACTTCAACTAATATGCTGGATTCAAAACATCCCTTATGTGCAACAGTTTCGTGATGCACACACAAAATGATGTGATGCAACAAAAACCCAAAACAAATTCCTTGCAAGATTGTCTGTCTCAGGAGATAGGAAATGGAACATAATGCCTTTCACAAGAGTTTTCTGTTTGGGCTTGATTGTTTCAAAATGAAGAGCAAACATCTGGGATGCTGACCAGCCAAAATCACTTAAGTATGTGCCTAAAGGAAGTGTCTTTAAAAACAGAAAAACTCATAGCAGGTTGCTACAGAAAATTGTTCTTACTGCTGTGTTCTTCTCACCTAGCAAGTTCAGACAAGTTGCTCTGCTAAGTAAGTGGATGAAGGAATCAAATGAAACTGAATCCATGATAGTTTTTTAATAGAATTCATAGAGAATCATAGAATCATAGACTAGTTAGGGTTGGAAAGGACCTTAAGATCATCTAGTTCCAACCCCCCCGCCATCGGCAGGGACACCTCACACTAAGCAATGTCACCCAAGGCTCTGTCCAA